>CM056842.1:2372500-2467500 GCA_029853015.1 Chelidonichthys spinosus | reverse complement strand
CACAGAAAACCAGCAAATGCTGACATTTGAGAAAGAGTTTGGCTTTTTTCCTCACTGTGCACTGGGACCTCCTTTAAACACTAAGATATCATTGTATGCTGTTCATCGACAGATAATCGCCTCCTTACCATCGTAGACTGTATATGAAGACAGACAATGCGTCTCCACTCTAGAGAAGTCATACGTGTTGTGCTTTCAATGTGAAGCTGCAGCTTGTGATCAAGCAGCTGTCAGTCATGACGTCACGCCCCTCTTTACAGCTTCAAGTAACTGTTATTTGATTTATTTGAGATCTGTGTGTCGAGCAAAAGAGGCGGAACGCAATCTCAGAACCCGCCAGCTGATGATTTAGCTTTTTTATTGGTTTAAAATGAGTTTGTTCTCAACAACCTTTCGGTCCACGTCGTCTCTCGACTCCAAATCCAGTCTCACGTCCCAAGTTACTAATCAGACCGTAAACAAACACAGAAAAGCAAGTCTCGGCTCAGATGTATCCGTGTGACTCATCATACAGAATAATTGTGATTAACAAATGTAATACTCTACAGTCAACATGACATCCAAAGCTCGTCTTGACTTCTGTCACAAATTAGATTTGTCGTAATAAACGGATTTATTCTGGGGGTGTTTGTGACAACACTGATGCAAACACTCAACTCAAAGAAACCTCTGTGCTCCGCTTCACCTCCTCTAAATCTCACATGTGAGGTGACAGCGTTTCTCTGGGTCTCCCCATGTTGTGTGTTTGTGTGGGAGACATTCTTATGTAACACCAGAATGCATTCCCTGACGACGATAACGAAAGTCAAACGTGACTCACAGCTTCGTCTCACTTTAAACAGGAAGCAAAACATAGAGAGACAGTAACTACCTTTTGACATGCCGTTGTGTAAATGTGATAAAAGTGTATCACTCTTTTCTTTTCTCTTGTAAATCTAGTTATTTGGGTGTTTTGACCCGACATCAGCTGGTTGCTTGGTTATCTGTAGGCCAAACATCTTTTTGACCTTGACTCTGCTTCCTTATCAGTGTTTTTACAGGGATGGGAGCTCTGCTGTAATCTAAGCACATTCTCATGATAGCATTTAGGAAAAAGAAAAATCTACTTCATGGAAGTGAGCCGTCCTGCCTGAATATGTTCTGTGTCGAGACAGACTCAAACAAGCTCCTGCTCTCATTCATTTCCACAAGCGCTTGGTACTGTTCCTCTCCGGTGTTGACAGGATCGCAGAGCCGAATGTCATGCTGGCGGGTGGCTGATGGCTCAAAGCAGAGGATTAACATGCGGTGCAGGAGGAGGTGGCTGTTACTGCCTACCTTAGACAGACCTCTTGACAGGAGTCACAGTGGGACAAATGTACGGGGGAGAGATCGTGGAGCGGTTCAAAGCGATCTCCTCTAGTACACCAAATGAATTAAATGAATAAACTCTGCTGATTGTTTTCACAGGGAATGAAACCTGACAGTTTCTACAAAGTCAAAGTCCCGGAGCTCAAAGAGATCATTGAGGGCTGCATTCGTATGAACAACGATGAAAGGTGACCATAAAAGAATATGTATTTTGATCTCTGTTACGACGTGCACTAATCCCGCTTCTTAGTTATCTAGATTGTAGGTCCAAGCACACAACCTCCTCTGCAGCTTCTGAGTCACATAAGCTTAAATATGGAGGCATTGTATCAAAATCATCACATATTTTAATGCCAAAGTAACAATAAAAATCATTTTAATGACTATAATCACTGTTATGATGCATAATAATGTGATTATAAGTTACTCTCAAATGACCATTGCCTGATTTAAGCAAAGCAATGAAATTCCTCGGGAATAGATAGATAGAAATATATTTCAAGCCTGTTATAAATCATTATAAGTGGTCATTGTTTGCTTTGTATGAAGGGACTAGAAATATAATCAAAGTGTCAGTGAGTCATCAGCAATCATGAAATCTTATGGTACTTGACCTTTAAGTCATTTAAACTATGATGCAGATTATATATTATTATATAGCAGATTATAGTGCATGATTTGATATGTTCATAATGTATTATAGACATGGGTGTCGTAGAATGTTACTTATTGATGTGATTTTGCACATCTTGCTTTAGGTGTAAATGTGATCAAATCAAATCAAAGTAACCAAAGGGAAATCGTGTTTTGCAACCCTTTTTACTCATAAAGCCTCCTGTTACTCCATGTATCATGTTATAGGCCTAAACATTTACCCTCCTGCCTCCTGGATACTAATGATGAGAAACAAAATGATTATGAACAACCCACAAACCGTCAAATTAGACGACCCAAAAACCTGTGATTTAACAAGCCATTCAGATTTGGCTCTCCTTCCTTTATCTCATTAGAATCTGAGTATCTCACCCACGGCTGGAGAATTACCTTTGTGGTTGGTCAATCGGAGCGAACTGGGCTTTTTCTGGGGCTTAAAGAGGGCGTTAAATAACAGATTCAGACAGGAGGATGAATACAGGGATATTCAGACAGACAGTATTACTTTCATTAAAGCATGTAAACATGTTCCAGTAACCCCAATGTCCCCTTTGATATAAGTTATGGCTTTATAAACGGCTAACTCTTAAAAGCCACTGACTGATTGTCCTCCTTTGCCGTAGATACACCATCCAGGACCTCCTGGACCACCCCTTCTTCCAGGAGAACAACGGCGTGCACGTGGAGCTGGCCGAGGAGGACGACATGGTGAAGTCGGGCCTGAAGCTGTGGCTGCGCATGGAGGACACCAAGAAGCTCCACGGGAAGTACAAGGACAACAACGCCATCGAGTTCCTCTTCGAGCTCTACAAAGACGTGCCCGAGGAGGTCTCCCAGGAGATGGTAGGCCCGCGCTAACACCACAATATGAGGTCCACCTTTACTGCTTTGCTGACCGCTCTGTTGCAGCCATTAGAGAGGAAATTGAGTAACTGCTCAATAGACAGCGGTGACTTCAGCCGACCCCCCCACATGTTCTCTGCATCCTGATCTTTGATTCATGATGATGGCTTTTTATAGGTTTTCCAGGGGAGAAAGATGCCATTACGATTTAACCTTTCTCAGACGATTAAACACCGGATTCCTCCTCACAAACCAAGTCTGGGATGTGGTTGGATGACAACCTAGACTCAGTTGTAATGTTTCTTACTTCTTTTCCTCCTTCAGCGATAACACTCTCAGTTGAATTACAGGTGAAAAGACGATGGATACTGCTAATATGGCAACTTAGGAATACAGGCTGGGCTTACATCACACCACAGAGTGCCACATTATTAGTGAAACATACATTTCTTTATGAGTTATCCGTCTTTTGACCCTCGACCCCAAAACAGTGAATGCAGGCTCACTAATGCACCCCGGCATCATTTTTGCTGCTTCTTTAACGGCTCTGTTGTGACAGCAGAAACTCTGAAACAGCGCTCCAGCACATAAAGAGAGAGCGCCTTGCACAGTGTGTCAAGGGCACGGCTCAACATTTAATCATCGCTTGTTCGTAATGTGAGAGCGCGTCTCAGGAAGCAGCCGAGGTCACGTCTTTAATAATATAATGGCTCTCCAGCCTGTTATGAAACAGCCCCCTCCCCTCCCACAGAGGTCACTTTTAATGAAAATGCAAGCCACAATTCCTTATTCGTTTACCTCTTTTGTGGTAGTTTTCATCAAGATCAAATTTGGTATCAGCAGGGGACATCGAATCGGGCCGATCTGATGTAATCCGACTATGTGTTGAGAGGTTCGGACCGAGTGCCTCTAATGTGCTGGACTGGGTGTCACAAGGCGGTTGTGCAAGACTGCATAGTGTGTGCTTTCTTACTGTTAATGCCACAGCGTGCGTGATCGGGTCACTTAGTCTGTAAATATTCTAAGGCATAGTGATGGACCGTGACTCCGTGTTGTGCCCTGACGAGTTCTCTGTTGTGTCATGCAGGTTGTACTTGGCTTTGTGTGCGAGGCGGACTTCAAGCTCGTGGCCAAGGCCATCCGGGACAGAGTGGCGGCCATCAAGCGGCAGAGGGAGAAGCTGAGGCGGCAGGCCGAGGCGCGGAAGAAGAAGCAGCAGGAGCGAGATGCCATAGAAGAGGAAGCGGAGACTCACCCTCCGTTTCCTAAAGTGGGCGACGTCGTTGCAAGAGAGTCCCCCACCCCGACGCTGACCCCGCCGGCCCCCGTCCTTTCCCCCGTCACCAGCTCCGTGGACTCGGGAGTCAGTTCCAACTACCCTGTGGAGCCAGAGGAGCCCGAGGCAGACCAGCACTTCCACATCCGCCACAACAGCCTGTCCTCTGCTAACTGTAAGCCACTTCATTGAACATCCAACACAATGAGACGCTTGTATGCACTCACCATCTGCGCTGGTTGTTTATTGTTTTCAGTACATATTTGTAGACTCAAAGAACACTTTTGAAACCAGCAGAGTGCTGCAGGAATGAGCCCAGGCATGAGTTTTCATATTTGTACTTCTGGTTCCCTCGCCTCGAAGTCAATGGGTTTGTATGCTTTTAGGTGTCAGCGGCAGCCACATCCAGAGGCCTTTGTTATTGGACGTCCATCTGGTCCCTTCTCGTGATACCTCAGAGACCTCACTTGCACTGAACTGATTCAAATGTAGTTTTTGTCCATAACTCAAGAACAGAACTGCTAGTTCTAACACTTTAACACAAATGTCTACTAGAATCAAATGAAGTAATGACATTTTGTTTGCGAAATGGATGTAAAATTCGGTGTTTGGTTAGATGCTTGAAATAAGGACCTTGGCAAACACAAACCGAAGAGATGAAATAACTGACGAGCTTTGTTTACTTGATCAAACGGTTGTGTCACAGTTAAACTTTGTGTTGTGTTCCCGTCGTGAATCATGAGCTCCGAAGACAAATGTGCTGTGCTGCATTAGCACTAAACAGAGAGCTTTTCTGATCTCAGAGCACATGGGCTTCGTACAGTGAAATGTGGAACTGTGGATAACTTAATTATTCGGCCCCTGCAAGCATTATGTAATGCTGTGCTGCAGTTATTGAATATTTCTCTGTTTTTTCTACCAAAAAAAAAAGCCCAGCACAAAAACATTCTATTGGTGGTCCTTGTGAATTGGTTTGAAATGTGTCTCCAGAGCAGTGTTTGTATTGTGTGTGTGTGTGTGTGTGTGTGGGGGGGGGGGGTATGTCTCAGTTTGGGGTCACTAGATGTGTTGTTTCAGGTCATGTGTGTGTGTGAGCTTGTGTCAGTTGGTGAGGCCACGGTTGGTCACATGCTAATAGCTCGTGTCCTTTTTGTTGAAACAGCTGACTGTGAGACGGACGGCTATCTGAGCTCCTCTGGGCTCCAGGACCCGCTGGAGACCGGCAGCTTCAACGCGACCCCTCCCCCCGCACACGCCGGACCCCCGGCTGCAAACGGTCTCCCCATCCCGGCCCTCCGCTTCCCCTCGGTGAGTCCCCGATAGAGAGCTGCTCATCAAAGTGGAGAGCTCGATGGGGGGGGGGTGCGCGAGGCGACAAGGAGGGGGGGCTTTCCCCCTTCGTCAACATTACTCAGTGTAACGCAGTGCTGACATGGAGTTATGTAAACACCGTATAGTTGGAAAGTAACACCTGACAATAAGGTCCACAACACCCATAACTCACTGCTTATTAAAATTTCCCGACCAAGAAAGAAAATTCCATCCATCCAGTGTTTTCTTTACATCAGCACATATTTAGTGTTACAGCTACAGGGCACACAGCACAGGCATGTCTCGCTGAGTCTTAAACAACACTGAGAGTACAGCCGTGCAGAGCTAAATGCTAATGTTTTGATGATGTTTACCATGTTCACCATCTAGTGTTAGCGTGCTAACTGTTGTTAGCATGTTAATTAGCCCTGAACACCAGTATGACTGAGGCCGATGGGAATGTTATTACTTTTGCAGCTTTTTCAACCAAAACTGTGGAGGGTTGCCGGTTCAAGTCACAGTAGTGTGGAGTGGTCGCTGGGGCAGTGCCAGTTTGCCTCCTGGGCACTGTAAAATTGCCCTTAAGCAAGGCACCACACTCCCAAACTACTCCCCAGGTGCTATATAGTCGCTGCCCACTAATAATACTAGGATGGGTTAAATGCAACACATTACACTCAAAACCCAAAATGCTGATTTCATCCTCTGGGGACAACGAAAGTCTGTATAAAATTTAGTGTCAATCCTTGATCATTTAGTCTGGACCAAAGCGGTGCAGCATTGCCAAACCAGTATAAAAACCACAACCATATTCATGCCTATTTCTACTAAAGCAAATTGAGGAATTCTGTTATTAATTAATGCCACGTTGACATAACTGGCTTGAAGTGAATCAAATCGTCAACTGTTTAATAAAATTCACTTAATGGAAAAATGTTTCCAGGCTATTATCTTGTACTAAATCTTCAAACGGAGACACAATCAGTGGATGTCTTAAAGGGATGTTCATCTAATCACTTCACTTCCTGTGTTTCTATTCATAGAGTATTGCCGTATCCAACAACATAGAACATGGCAACATGGCGCTCCCCAGTGGCTTCAGCTCTCCTGTGGACAGGTAGGTTCTTCAGCCTTAACATCCAAGGAACAATGGAGTTCAATAGTCCCTTCTTTATTGAAGTGAGAGGCCAAATCAATACGAATGCAGTAGAAATGTCTAGCCTTCCTCTATAACCCCTCCACATCTGTGGGGCTGTGACAACAAGCCTGAAGCAATCGGCAGGTTCCTCTGTGTTTTCATGCAGGGAGGCATCGTGGACCCTTGCAGGTTTCTGTCTGATGTTGTGGAGGCCCTGTTTTCCATGTTGGTGGGATGTTGAAGGCTGCAGCTTTATTCTTGGCATGAGAGCCGACAACACACGAACAGATGATGATGTGTGTGTGTGTGTGTGTGTGTGTGTTATCATCTGGGCTCCATCTTCTGTTCACAGATTAATGCTTTTTTATATCGCTACGTAAAAAACGATTGGTTTTATAATCGATTAATATTTTTTTCATTCTTGAATCAATTGTTTAGTCTACATTCTTTTTCAAAAAATGGCCCAAGGTGACATCTTCCAATTGCTTGTTTTGTCCCACTTAAAGCCCAAAACCACGCTTTTATGCTTTAAGGGACAGTGTGTAACATTTTAAGTAATTTATTAGCTAAAATCAATATCTTCGTTCATAAATAGGTCCTCATAAGTGTATAATTACCTCTGCCAATAACCTGATTTATCCTCGTAAGCAAATACTTTCTCATTTCTATCTACATTGGATGGGTAAGTCCTCAGGAGGCTTCGGGCGAGCCCAAGTCCCGCTGTACCCCCTGGAGCTCCCGGAGATCAATATAAGCACTTTCGTAACATTCGTTTGTGTCTAGTTGTTAGCTGATGCTATAGATAATGGAAGGCTACCAAAAAACAACAAATAAAAACATGGCAACATAAATGACTATCTTGCTGGAGGAGTAATGACTTCTACAGGCTCACACGTTTGTTTGAAATATCACCTGGAAGAATACTGGTGAAGTGTTGGACGACATGTTGTCAGAGCTTCTTGGTACATAACGGGGTTACAACAAAGTGATGCACTAGAGAGCACTATTCATCTGAATGCAGAATACAATTCACCACTCGATGGGAGTAAATCTTACACACTGTCCCTTTAAAGTTAGATCTCCAAGATCTGTTCTTTTTTTTTTTTGGTGACACCTATGGTGATAAGCTGTAATTACAGGTCTGTGAATCTAAGTAAATGAAATGGAAATGAAAATCTTTAATGTTATCCCTATAAACACATTTTAACATGTGTTGTCTGTCAGTGAGGAATTTGTTGGGATTCACAAAATATTATACAACAGATCCACTGATGTCAAAAGCAGCCTGCTTAGTGTGTCTTCCCTGATTGTTTATCTGATTGAGTCCAGTTGTGTGTCGCGTTTCAAAACAGCTTAGACACGCGCTATTCTGACTCCATTAATTAATTCTCCCTCTGAGAAAAGCCTCAGCTTACCGATGAGCAGAACTGCATTTCATCATCACTTGTAATATCACCCGAATGTTTAATCTGACTTTGCGTTTAAAGGTGAAAGCAGGCTTGACTTTGAACTGAAGTTACCCATGAGGTGGACGTTTTTAAATAGAGACGAGGGGACGCTGCCAACCGGCAGGCCTGTAAATGTTTGCAGCCTGTGTCGGGGGGAGGAGTCTGTGACCACAACGATCCAAAAGGGACCCAGGAGACGCAATTAGCTGCTGAACCAAAGCTTTTTATAAAATACACTGAATGTTCTCCAGTTCCCTGAAACCTAAACTCCTTCATTGTGTAAATGCAACACATCACATGGACACGCCGTTGCTCCTTAAAGGCCTTGTGAAACTGTGTTGTTTACCTGCAACACATCACGGCGTCATTTGACTGTTTGTGATGATGTGTGATGCCAAGATCGTCTAATCTGTTGTAGACGATGAATTCACTTTGAAATGGCCGCCTATGGAATGTGGCAGTGGCTTTTTTTTCCAGGGGTGGGATGTGTTTCTAACTAGCAGCATGTCGATGTGTTCCTCTGTAGCTACGCCTCCGATGTGACTTCGGGCTTGAGCGACGGCTATGAGGGCCTATCGGAGAAGAGCGAGAAAACGGCTGCGAGGCGCACCGCTGGGAAGCTGTTCAGGAGGAGGGCACGCTCCAGGCTGCGCATCACAGGGGTAAAACAAATCCAACAGTTTATTTAGTTGCAATGCTGCAAAAGCACACAAATCAAACAAACAAACAAACACATAAATTGAGCAGCTGGACTGAGCGATTTGAATGGGTGGATTTGATTTATGTGTGAGGATGCGGTGAAGCTCCACCTGGGATTGTGTTATCAGCAGCTATGCTGTTATTCCCCCGGCAGCTGCAGTACATTTCTCCTCCGATCAACAGGACACTCTGTGGCCTGTTAACGAGCGTGTTTGGCTCGGAGGCTAAATCCAGACGGATCATGCAGAACCACATGTGCATACAGTGGTTCAAAGAGCACTGAGTACAATGCACACATAAAGTAACTGAGTTTTACAGTAGATACCCACATGTTTGCTCACACACACACACACACACACACACATGCATACAAAAACACATTGTTCCTCCCGTGTTTAACTTTGCTCAGCGTTTTAGAGGGCAAACAGACAGCACCTGCCATCACCGTTGATCCCTCCGTCTCTCTGCAGCTCTCCGATAAAGTGGACCGGGTGGTGGAGTGTCAGCTGCAGACGCACAATGACAAGATGGTGACCTTCAAGTTTGACCTGGACGGAGATAACCCTGAAGACATGGCCGCTGTCATGGTGAGTCACGGCCGGCCCGGATCGATTCAGCGGGTCCCATATTTAGATCATTGATCGAGCACTGAGCACCGATCCACTAAATCAGTTATGGAAATAATTGAATATATCCAGACGTAGACATTTCACATTTAACTGACATGACTTCTTTTTGTGTTTGGTGGATTACAGCCACGCGTAGGAGTGTATTTGCTGCAAACCATTTGATGGAAACACGTTTCAAAGTTTCCTTGACAGCTGAATGGAAACACAGCTAGTGAAAGGATAGTTAATATAAAGTAAATGTTAAAATGTGTGTATCAGTAGGAGAAACGTCATTAAACTGACTCCGTCATATCTATCATAGCCATCGACGGGTCATAAAAGATAAAGGCTGTTGCAGCAAAAACCCTCAGTGTGTTGATTGAGCAACGGTGGTTTAACTTTGCATGTGCAAAAAAGTCTTATATTGTCTTTGAAGTAACACACAATCAACCTTTGTGAATAAAACATGCATCGTAGTCATGGATCCCCACGGACACACATCTTTACAGTCTCACACTGCAGCCAAACTCTGCTACCTTTATTGTAAATTCTAGGGGAGATCTCAACGTTTCAGTAAATACCAAATGTGAATTTGAAGAAATGTGTGTAAAATGATGCTCACAGACCATCAATGAAGAGCTGTGACAGGATCTATATTATACTGCCAGCTAAGAAGAAACGGAGGGACGAACCAGTCTTCCTTCATAGAGACTGAATCTTCCAGAACTTTATAGGACACGAGAATAAATAAATGCTGTCACTCTGTCAGCTGATAAGCCCGGCAGATTCCTCTATCTCTGCTGAACACACACATGATTCAACGCGCTTCCACTTAACGGCGTTTTGTTTGTCGGTCCTATCTCTGGCTGATATTATATCTTGACTCACTGTGAAGTGAGTGACGCAGGTGAGCCCCCCCCCCTCGTTACTGTCTCTCCTCACCACAGGCCGACCACAGAGAGGCAGTATACTGTGCCAGCGAGGTGCGATGAGGCAGTGGCACACATACTGTTTGCCCGACTCTGAAAACAACACACTGGGCTTTTGTTTACAGAGTCTTGGCGTGGCAGGGGCACTAGTTGGCATCACAACAGCCCCCGTGGTTCCCAGTTCTGGGCTTTAAATGAGCTGAATTATGCCATGTTGACAGGAGACGGACACCACACCCCAACCCATGATTCACGGCAGCATTCAAACCTGATTACATATGAAAAACTTCTCCAACAAACTGCTGTATTGTGGATTTACATGAGAGGATTTATGTTTTTCTTTATTTCCAGAGAATAAGCATGAGCAGAGCAGAGGGGAGGGGACTGGGTAGATTTCACAAATAGACACAAATAGACAACAAGTACATCTTGTAGTTTTTGAAGCATGTATTCTTCTATGCGTTCTTTAACAGTGGTTGGAAATACATTTAGTACTGTGCTTACAGTTTTCTGCTACTTTGTACTTCTGCTTTTGCTTTAGTTAGTCTAAACGGCTCACACCTAAACATGTGATTCTAAAATATGATTTAACTCTCTTTATATGAAGTAGATCAAATGAGCAGCACCACGAGCAGCTAAAAGTAGGAGACAACCTATATATTTCTATCCAATAATATAAGATATCATAACATTATGTGCACAGGGGCCGTTTTTCTATGAGAACCTTTGAGAATACATGTCTGCTATACTTTGATTTTAAATCCTGTACTTCTTCTTGAAGTGAGAGTATTTTCACATTGTAGTATTGCTTCTTTTACATAATAATAAGAGTAAGAATAAGATTTTTTATTTATAGTAATCAAAGACACTACACAAGTTAAAACAGCCATGTTATACAGCGCCCTAAAAACACACAATATGGAGTAAAGAATCTAAACACGTCTTCCACTGTTTTGTCTTCAAGGTGCACAGCGAGTTCATCCTGCCGTCGGAGAAGGAGGGTTTCATCCACCGCATGGGAGACATCATCAAACGGGCCGAGGCTCTGATGGCCAAAGAGCAGCCAGTCCACTCCGGCGGCCACCGACTTCCCCAGCCCGCCTTCCACCACGGAGCCAACTCGCTGTCTTCCTCCCAGGTCAGTGGACAGCACCTCGGCATCCCAGCAGCGTGAGCTGGGAACAAAGGAAGTCACTGAGCGCCTGGTGTCTGGTCATCGTAAATCAGTTAGAGTGTGTCATCTGCGCTCGTCTGAGGCGGACCCATAAATCCGCTACAAATGGAAAGCTGTAGAGCAGAGTATAGTGCTTTCTTCAGTCCATAATCCCTCCTGAGGCTAGACCTCAAAGATCCAAGGTTAAGTGTTCCTTAAGCCTCCTGAGGTAGTTCTTTCATTCAGAACATAATGTTACTAAAAGCACTAAAATCATAAATCCCAGCTGTGATTTGTGCAAACACTCCGCATGCCTCCTTTTTTCACATTTATTGGTTCCTGTAACGACAAACACACCATAATGAATTTTCCAGCATGTCTGCCCACGTTGAATGGGTAACAGAATGCATGTTCAGATCCATTAAGCAGTCTATCACAGGGCTGACATGTAGAGACAGACAGGTAACCAGTCTATCACAGGGAGACATGTAGAGACAGACAGGTAACCAGTCTATCACAGGGAGACATGTAGAGACAGACAGGTAACCAGTCTATCACAGGGAGACATGTAGAGACAGACAGGTAACCAGTCTATCACAGGGAGACATGTAGAGACAGACAGGTAACCAGTCTATCACAGGGAGACATGTAGAGACAGACAGGTAACCAGTCTATCACAGGGCTGACATGTAGAGACAGACAGGTAACCAGTCTATCACAGGGCTGACATGTAGAGACAGACAGGTAACCAGTCTATCACAGGGAGACATGTAGAGACAGACAGGTAACCAGTCTATCACAGGGAGACATGTAGAGACAGACAGGTAACCAGTCTATCACAGGGAGAGTCTATCACAGGGCTGACATGTAGAGACAGACAGGTAACCAGTCTATCACAGGGCTGACATGTAGAGACAGACAGGTAACCAGTCTATCTCAGGGAGACATGTAGAGACAGACAGGTAACCAGTCTATCATAGGGCTGACATGTAGAGACAGACAGGTAACCAGTCTATCACAGGGAGACATGTAGAGACAGACAGGTAAACAGTCTATCACAGGGAGACATGTAGAGACAGACAGGTAACCAGTCCATCACAGGGCTGACATGTAGAGACAGACAGGTAACCAGTCTATCACAGGGAGACATGTAGAGACAGACGGGTAACCAGTCTATCACAGGGAGACATGTAGAGACAGACAGGTAACCAGTCTATCACAGGGCTGACATGTAGAGACAGACAGGTAACCAGTCTATCACAGGGCTGACATGTAGAGACAGACAGGTAACCAGTCTATCACAGGGAGACATGTAGAGACAGACAGGTAACCAGTCTATCACAGGGCTGACATGTAGAGACAGACAGGTAACCAGTCTATCACAGGGAGACATGTAGAGACATACAGGTAACCAGTCTATCACAGGGCTGACATGTAGAGACAGACAGGTAACCAGTCTATCACAGGGAGACATGTAGAGACAGACAGGTAACCAGTCTATCACAGGGAGACATGTAGAGACAGACAGGTAACCAGTCTATCACAGGGCTGACATGTAGAGACAGACAGGTAACCAGTCTATCACAGGGAGACATGTAGAGACAGACAGGTAACCAGTCTATCACAGGGAGACTTGTAGAGACAGACAGGTAACCAGTCTATCACAGGGAGACATGTAGAGACAGACAGGTAACCAGTCTATCACAGGGAGACATGTAGAGACAGACAGGTAACCAGTCTATCACAGGGAGACATGTAGAGACAGACAGGTAACCAGTCTATCACAGGGAGACATGTAGAGACAGACAGGTAACCAGTCTATCACAGGGAATGTAGAGACAGACAGGTAACCAGTCTATCACAGGGAGACATGTAGAGACAGACAGGTAACCAGTCTATCACAGGGGACTGTAGAGACAGACAGGTAACCAGTCTATCACAGGGGACATGTAGAGACAGACAGGTAACCAGTCTATCACAGGGAGACATGTAGAGACAGACAGGTAACCAGTCTATCACAGGGAGACATGTAGAGACAGAACCAGTTAACAAGTCTATCACAGGGGACATGTAGAGACAGACAGGTAACCAGTCTATCACAGGGCGACATGTAGAGACAGACAGGTAACCAGTCTATCCAGGGGACATGTAGAGACAGACAGGTAACCAGTCTATCAAGGGCTGACATGTAGAGACAGACAGGTAACCAGTCTATCACAGGGGACATGTAGAGACAGACAGGTAACAGTCTATCACAGGGAGACATGTAGAGACAGACAGGTAACCAGTCCATCACAGGGCTGACATGTAGAGACAGACAGGTAACCAGTCTATCACAGGGGACATGTAGAGACAGACGGTAACCAGTCTATCACAGGGAGACATGTAGAGACAGACAGGTAACCAGTCTATCACAGGGGACATGTAGAGACAGACAGGTAACCAGTCTATCACAGGGGCTTAAGCGACAGTAAAGCAACAGGGACATTAAACAGGGTAACCAGACAACAGGCGCATTAGGAGACAGGTACAGCAACAGGGACATTAAGCTACAGGTAAAGCACAAGGGCGCTTAAGAGACAGGTACAGCAACAGGGAAACATTAAGAGACAGGTACAGCAACAGGGACATTAAGCGACAGGTAAAGCACAAGGGCGCTTAGAGACAGAGAGGTAACCAGTCTATCACAGGGAGACATGTAGAGACAGACAGGTAACCAGTCTATCACAGGGGACTGTAGAGACAGACAGGTAACCAGTCTATCACAGGGCTGACAGTAAGCAACAGAACATTAACAGGGACATGTACAGCAGTACATCTATCCAGGCTGACCAGTATCACAGGAACCAGTGATCACAGGGAGCACAGAGATCAGGTACCATTAGAACAGACATGTACAGAAGCAGGAACATTAACCAGGGTACATTGTCAACAGCGACGTAAGCAGACAGGTAACCAGTCCAGGGCATGAAGACAGACAGGTAACCAGTCTCACAGGGAGACATGTAGAGACAGACAGGTACATCATACAGTCTATCACAGGGAACTGTAGAGAAGACAGGTAACCAGTCTATCACAGGGAGACAGTACAGACAGGTAACCAGTCTATCACAGGGCGACATGTAGAGCAGACAGGAACCGTCTATCAGGGAGACAGTAGACAGACAGAGTCTACCAGTGTAACATGTAGAGACAGACAGGAACAGATAGGGCGCAGTAGAGACAGACAGGTAACCAGTTATCAGGGAGTAAGCAGACAGGTAACAGTCACCAGGCTACATGTGAGACAGACAGGAACAGTCTACAGGGAGACATGTAGAGACAGACAGGTAACCAGTCTATCACAGGGAGACATGTAGAGACAGACAGGTAACCAGTCATCACAGGGCGACTGAAGACAACAGGTAACCAGTCATCACAGGGAGACATGTAGAGACAGACGGTAACCAGTATCACAGGGAGACATGTAGAGACAACAGGTAACCAGTCTATCACAGGGCTGACATGTAGAGACAGACAGGTAACCAGTCTATACAGGGGACATGTAGAGACAGACAGGTAACCAGTCTATCACAGGGAGACATGTAGAGACAGACAGGTAACCAGTCTATCACAGGGAGACATGTAGAGACAGACAGGTAACCAGTCTATCACAGGGAGACATGTAGAGACAGACAGGTAACCAGTCTATCACAGGGCCGACATGTAGAGACAGACAGGTAACCAGTCTATCACAGGGCCGACATGTAGAGACAGACAGGTAACCAGTCTATCACAGGGAGACATGTAGAGACAGACAGGTAACCAGTCTATCACAGGGAGACATGTAGAGACAGACAGGTAACCAGTCTATCACAGGGCTGACATGTAGAGACAGACAGGTCTTTGGACTGTGGGCAGAAGCTGGAGAACCTGGAGAGAACCCATGCTGACACGGGGAGAACATGCAAACTCCACACAGAAGCCGAGCCCAAACCGGGAATCAAACCCGAACCCTCTCACCGTGAGGCGAGGGTGCTAGACCACCGTGCATCCCTGCACATGAAGATGCCCAAGAAAAAACAAAAAAGAGTTGTTGTTAGCAGCGCCGCCTGTACAAGATATGACCTCATGCCTAATCAGATACAGTGTGTCTGCTTCAGGGAAAGGAAGCGTGTGTTTTTGCCAGAAACACAGAACAAAATCTCCTTGTGCCCCTTCAGTAAAAGTGATCTTCACCAAAAGGGTAATGTGTTGTTTCATTTGGGACAAGTAGGAGCAAGTAAGAGCAGTAAACTTCTACTGCCAACTAACTAGCTTGTTCAACATGTTTCCCACCCGCTGGCTGCATAATTATCCCCAACCCCAGCACAGCTCTCTCCTGGCTCCACTCCAGCACCCGCTTAACAAAAAAAGGAACAAACAAACCGACATGGGCTTCAGCCCCCAAGACTCATTACAGATGCGCTTCCCGGCACGTCCAGCCCAAAAGGAAAAGCAGACCATCTAGTGATGTCAGGGAGAAACCACAGAGACTCTGAAGTAGGGGGCTTTTTTGGGAGTTCTGGGCAGAGACACTGTGTGTAAATGGAGCTCGACTACCTGGAAAGCCATGCTTGTTCAGCGTGTTGCCTCTAATGGCCACTTGAAGAACAAGACTAATAGTCTGCAGACGTGCTAGCAGCTCCCTATTTACCCCTTTTAGCTAAATGCTAACATCCCCTTACAAACACATTGATGTAAAGCAGGCTAGCGTGTTAACATTTGCTAATTGGCGCTAAACACAAAGAAGATTACTAGGAGATGTGGTGACATTTCCTGTAGTGCCACCTGCTGGGAGAGATCACCAAAGGCATTAGGATTCATCCTCTGGACACCATGAATGTCAATAGCAATCGATTGAGTTGAAATGCTGTCATTGCCATCCCTGTGGCTCAAAAAAAAAATCGACAGAAGAAATCATATTTCTTTGCCTCTCAGATTTTGCAGATGGATCCAGATTACAGCCAATTATCCAAATTATTGTGATTAAATTACCTTGTATAAATGCACAAATATGTTGTAATAGCTATATTAAATGGTTAATGACATGAGCTTGTTTTTTTTATGGGAACACAAATTAAAGGTAAAATTATTTACAGCCCTCCTCATATTAACTTTATTGTTCACTTTTCTGATCTGAGGTCAGGCCTCAGGATCACCTACGTCATCTGTGTTGTCAAAGTCAATTTATGAGGCGACTGACGCACTTATGAAAACAGTTGTGTAACTTTTCCCAAGGGTTTGACAATCCTTTGTCTCACAACAGATATTATCATTCATCATTATCATTATGTGATGAAGATGGCGACGGCCATAATGCCAATCGGTGATGTCACTGTGACTACTTCTTGCAACTCGAGATGCTGAGCACACAAATATCTAATAGGATAAAATGAGGATATGTTGACATTTGCGGGATTTCTAGTTTTACAGCTGCGTGTCAGAAGTCAGAGGCCTGCAGCGACAGACATGATGGACTATTAATGTGACCACAATGCTCTCTGGTTTCAACCCACACATTAGTGCTGGCTGCTCTTCACTGCAGCTGAATCACACATACTATGGCTAGAAGTGGACATTGACTTTTGTGAAATGTGCTTTTCTTCCAGCCTAATCTGCACAGTCACACCCTGCCTCGAACGCACTCCTCCTCGTCTCTGCCCGGTGAGTCTCATGTCTCTCCTTTTAGACGATAATATGTTGCACGAGGACATCAAACATGATATAAATGAAGCATGTGGATGTTTCAAATTCCGACTTGGCCACTTTCATCATGTCATGAGAGTATGAAATTCACTCACAATAAATGTGTGTGTGTGTGTGTGTGTGTGTGTGTGTGAGAACTGCATGGCAGATGAACATTTGTTTGTCACATTTATTTAACTGTGCTTGATGATTGTGTGTTTGCATGCATGGTCAAACTCTGCATGTGTGTGTCTTGTAGACTTCAGTGTGGCTAACCCGGGTGTAGGGGCGTGTGGCTCTCCCCCCTGCCCCAACGGAGACGTCTTCAGTGCAGACATTACTTCACCTGGGCGACCTCTCATACGCTCACAGTCTTTCCACAACGCTCCAGGTAAACCCCCCCTCCCCCCCGGTCCCCATGAGAAGAGGCACGGCATTGTTTACTGTTTCAGAACATTGAAAAATTGTTACAGTGCTCTGGCAAAGAAAAAGTCAAAGCTCAGCTCCCTCATAAACACCCCCACCTCTCACAGCCCCTTCTTGGTATTGTTCAGACATGGCGCCATCCGCCATCCCTACACCTCAAAGCCTTCGTCTGTGTCTGCTTTGCAGCAGGGCCTCTTGGGTAATTACCTCACCTGAAGGGCGCTTTCTGGCTTTTAGGGAGCCGTGAATGCTGTCGCTGTAAAGCTGGAGTTTTTTCTCCAGTGTTGCGATGGTCGGCAACATCTGTTTGCCAGCACAAACTCCTACAGAATTTCCAAGAAATGCCTCCTCCCACTGTCAAAGTCTCCTTCCCCCGCAGGAGGGGCATTTGAAGTCAATTATAGAACACATATCCTCCATATGTCCCCCCCATATCCCAACGCTCTCCCCTCTTGTCCCCTCTCTGTTGGACGTCCACTGCTCGGGCGCTTTCGCAATGCTTCTTGGCCTCCCGCCACCCTCGTAGAGTGTTGCCTAACCTGCGTTTTCAGCATGGAAATAAAAGTAGCGAGTGGTTTGCATCACCAGGAACAGGAGGTGTGGTTTATAACTGTGGAGCCATTGTTGAGGTAAATGTCAAATCGATGGATGGGGCTCGGCTGCTGGCGTCCTCGACTCTTCCCCCAAGGAGTGATGTAACACAATGACCGCTTTAATCTCACAATCAGACCCCAAAATGTTGTACACCCAAACACGTGTGTTCCATCTAAACCCCTGTCATACGAAAAAGCCCCGCTCTCTCCACTGATCCCGAAGGTACTGCTTCAAACCAAACTCCTTTGTTCACCATGGAAACCCATTATTTGAAAGCACGGAAAAGGTTTAAGCATCTCCACATGGCGTCCGTCTTGGCAGGGGGGCGACCAAAACCCTGATGAGAGAGGAAGGAGTGATCTAACTAGTCTCTCCGGTTCAATTCTGTCCAATCTTCCATTGCAAATTATGGGGGGGGGGGGGGGGATAGAGGGTAGGAAGAGTCAAATTAAGACTAATGACTTTATTACCTCTTCCAGGAGGATCGTGTGATCGGTTACGTGTGCACCTCTCTGTCTGTCCATGGCTAATCTCATATTCTGCTGCAGCAAACTGCATAATGCTTTTGTTGGCCCGTTATGGCTGCATGCTCGCGGACCTCTCGAGGTTGTGGCGACTCATACTTTTGCAAAACACCTTTTATCGCCTGTTTTAAACTGCTATTGACCGCCTGCTGACTCTTCACTCACTACTCTTTACCCCCTATACATACACATATAGGTGTGGTCATTGCAAACACACTTCTAAGTGCACCTTTCCAGTTGGTTTTAAAACATTTTTTTTTTTTTTTTTATCTTTTCCTTTAGGGTCTCCCCTCCATTATCAGCAACACCACCACCACCACCACCCGGCGTCTCTCCTGCCACATCACCAGCACTACCACTTGCCCTTCATGGGCCACAGTCACTTCCCATTCCCATACTCAGCCCCTTCAGGGTCTCCCAAGCCGGGCTTCCATCCTCCCCTCACACGTGTTGCCAGTAACCCCAGCTTCATGTCCGTTCCCTCTTCGGCCCCCGGTTCCCCGAGTCCTCACAACGAAACCTCAAGCCCTGGCAGCAATGATGGAGTAACAATGTCCCCACCTGCCCCTCAGCATCCCAGCATGTGGTCCTCACACACACAGCCCCTGTTTTCCTTAGCTAATGTCATCTCCATGGCCATGAGTATGGCTCAGTCTTTCATCCCTCCCACGAGCCAGGGGATGCCCTCCTTTCCAGGCTTCCACCCGCAGCTGCCCGCTCATATGGCCTCGCCGTCAGCGTACCCCTCCATCTACCCGCAGCATTACCACACCTCACCAGTAGAGCTCCCTTACCCCACGACAGGCAGCCCAGCACCGAGCAGCGTCTACCACGGTGCTGAGAATACGCATCTAATGGACGGAGCAGGTTTTCCTCAGAGCGTACAGCCGAGCTGGCAGCACCCGGTCTCTCCACCTTCAATGAATCCTACTCTGCAACTGGTTCCTCAGGAGCCCACGCAGCAGGTCCCCAGCCCCCCCACCAGTACTCCCAGCCCGACCGGGGAGGACACTCTCCACAGTTTTGTGGCCTCATACTCTGCACAGGTTCCAGTCCAGCCCAAATCAGAAGTCTCCAGTTCAACTTCAGATCTATCACCCCCAGAGAGCCCAGAAAGCACTGTGAGTCATGTTTTGCTACTTTCTCCGTCAACACATTTGAAAGATTTGACAATAATCTTTTTTTTGGGGGCCAAAATGACAATGATTTAGTGGTTCTTAAATGTGAGAACTTACAATCTATTTCAAATGATTGTAAGTTGAATATCTTTGGATTGCTGACTATCTGAGGACACTCACTTGGGCTCAGCTAATATCAATTATCAATCCACTATGAGTGCTCAGTTTTCCCTCGTTTGCAATCTGTCTCCAGGACTGTGTGGAACTCATTTGGATCATTTGATTTTGTGATGCTAAACCTGACTTGGTGGTAATGATGTTCATTCTTGGTGTCCAGTTATCCTCCTTCAGCAGTCCATCGCACCCCGCCATACCCGAGATGAAAACCCCAAAACCCAGAGCCTCGTCTCCTGAATCTGGTGAGAAATACTCCTGTTGCAGTTTCTCCTATAAACACCTAATGTGTTGTATGTTACAGCTGGAGGTGTGGGAGAGCTGGAAAATAACATACGCTATATAATGTTTATGTTTGAACCTCAAACACACACACCCACGTCCAAATATTACACGTCTCTTTTTCTCCCCGTTGCTCCTTTTTATGATGTATTAGGTCTAAATAAAGGCTGATGACTCAGTTACGGCCAATTTGCCTTTTGAGTTGTTTCAGCCCCCCCCCTTCTCTCTCTGCACTGTATTCATGGTGACATTATCACCTGTTGACGGTGCCTCCAGAGCAATTGCGTAACGGCGATTCTGGATGTAATGTTCCTTTCAAAACGAACACAAACGGAGGTGTGATTGCAGCCCTGCCCACCGGCGTTGGCCAATCTGCGAGCGGCTGCGCTCGTTCCGGGCCTCTCCTCCCACATCCACGCCTTGTCGGTGTTTATACCCTCCTCAGAAACCCATATTCAACAGAGTCCCTCTGTTTCACCGGGCACCGACCCAAACACGCCGTGTGTTCACTGTAAGGAGGACACTTAGTGGGCGAACTGAGGTACTGCAGAAGTTAACAACTCTGAGTACATGCAGTGACTCACAACAGTTTGCGTCACTTTGGTGTGTGTGACACCAGATAAACAACTGCCTTCACAGTTATCAGTCATTATCTGCCGTAGATTACCAGAGGACATCCATGCAAAGAAAACAGAGCGATACAACACAATCATGATTACATTTTAATCAAACACTGATGATGTTCTGATGATCAATCACCTCTGATCAGATTACATAACAGTAGCTGCTGTTTAGCCAATGATTGGCTGTCTCTTATATAAATTGGCCATGATGATGTTACAGCTTCTTATACACGGACACTAGAATTCAGTCGAGTGCATGCTGGGATTTTTCCAATATAATGTGCTTCTTTTTCAACAAATCCATATATAAGATGTCAATTTAGATCCATAATCAGGTATATTTATACATTTTTATCTTAAAGGGAACTAATCAAGGTGTTTGTAAAATTGCCTGCAGAATCTGTGTAGAGCTGATTAACACCTCCTCTTCTTCTCTATTACAGTAGTCCAGTCTGCACCGGTCACTGTTGGGAGATTCCAGGTGTCGCCCAGCGTGCACATTCCTGCACCTGCTGCGCCGGTCGGTGCCGTACCTGCCGCGCCACAGCCAGCGGACAGCGGCAGCACGCCATCGGAGAGCAGCACGGAGGAGCAGGAGGAGTCAGAGACAAGCCTGGGAACCTCCCTCACCATGTCCCCTCCTCACCAGCATCCCCACAGAGGGGCGACGGCGGTGGCCCTGCTGGAGGTCGACGGGCAGGTAGGCTGGCCCGCGAGCCAGGAGCAGCGGGAAAGAGCAGGAGAGGATGAAGAAGAGGGGGACGAGGAGGAAGTGGAGGAGGAAGAGGTGGTTATCGGGGAACGGCAGAGAACGAGGAAGAGGAGTCGGAGGAGAGCGTACAGCCTGAGCCTGCTGGGAACGTCTGCAGACAGCGGACTGTCTGTGACGGCCGCTGAGATGGAGGGGAGGCTGTGGGACGGAGCGGCGGGCAGCCCGCAGTACAGCAATGCCCTGCACCATTTATGGATGATGACATACAACCGCAACACGGCCTACATAAGCAGCGACGACTCCGACAGTGACGACTCCGACATGCAGGAGGAGCTTCAGGAACTCAGAGAGAAGTAAGTGAAGTAGGAACATGAAAACGACATGACAAATCATTTGGAGCGTTCACACTCAGCAACTCTATGAAAACAATTCTCCATCAAAAGGTTTTCATCCTGATCCATTTTGTTGGCAAATGAATACTATTATATAGTATTAATTTATTTGCTTTTATTTTATTTTATTTTTTCAATTAAATCTGTTAAATATGATTACATACTTTTCCAGAACCCAATCCCAATGATAATCATATTGTAAAAGCATAAAATCCTCACATTTAAGAATACATTTAGAATATTTTTAAGCACTTTATGTGATGCAATATTGATTTATTTTTAACAATATGATCACAAACTATCTGAGGCCTTTACTTCCTTAAATCCTGCAAGATTTTCAGGTAGAAAGTCCCTGAAGGCACCACGGGCCGACCTGTTTGGTTGATTTTTTCCCACTTACATTGCCACTATTTTGTTCTGTATCAGACATCTCTCCGAGGTGCAGGCCCTGCAGGCCGCCCAGAAGAGAGAGATCGAGGAGCTGTATGAGAAGATGGGGAAGGTTCCCCCTCCGGGCATCGTCTCTCCTGCTGCGATGCTCTCCAGTCGCCAGCGCCACCTGTCCAAGGGGAGCGGCTTCCCCTCGTCTCGCAGGAACAGCCTGCAGCGCTTGGACATGCTGCCACTCCAAGGTGAAGAAGAATATCCACATTTATTACCCTGATGTCTCTAAATGTTTTGGGGTTTCTTAACACACGTTTGTTCTGCCAGGTATCATTAGGAGAAACTCTATTGGAGGCAGCAGCAGCGGCTCCCAGGATAAACCCAGCAAAGGCGTCACCTTTGCCACTGACATCAGTAGAATGGTGAGAGCATACTGTGTGAAAACACTTCACGACTATTAAACTCCACAACAACCAAAAAAAGCTTCCTTCTAACATGTATTTATTTTCTTCTCGCTTTCCTAGTAAGAAGCTCTCAGCCAAGCACGCTGTATCTCCGGACTACCTCATCTGAAGTGTGACTGCAGTGGTCAAACCCGTCCTGTAGGTGGACTGCTTTAACACTTTCCGCTGGCACACCAATCAGCAAACTGCTTCCCTCTGCCAGTGCTAATTTACCTCAGTGTTTATATGTTCAAAAAGAAAGAAAAAGAAGTCATCAATCAAGCTGGATTTACACAGGAACTGTATTGTCCAGATTTCTGCTCTCCCGTCAGATCTGGTGAATTTTGTTGCAGCTGAAGAACAGAAAAATGGTTTTTGCTCTCTAGTAAAATAAACAGTCGGACCCCACGGTTTGGGATGAAACCCGTCCAGGCTGCCACAGATTCTGTGGCACGACTTTGACCCGGAGTGAAGGTAGTTCCTCGTTTTCCTGCTCATCCGTTTCACGCCGTTCAGTGATGTGAACCACGGCCGTCGTACAAAAACACGACTACTCCAGTAATCTTGCTGCATTTTGTTCATGCCATCTCGGCACCAGCTGACCGCACAGTGAACAGACTCTGATTAATGATGCACCGTACAGTTCGGTTAGTTCAACTGTGTATCATGAAAAGGCTTGGTCGTCGTACATTTTTGGTTTCTTTATTGAAAGGATGACCCACGTTCTCTGGACTCAGCCTGGAGAGGTCTGACGGAGTGAATATGAATTTTCACTTTGTACAACAGTACAATAAGGAGATGTTGTTTCTATCAAAGTAAAAATGATGAAGATGTTATACTAGTTATGAGGGTAGCTTGCTTCAGAAGAAAGAAGATGTTTTGAAACTATTAAATGGGGAGAGATTGGGTTAGATGTGCAGCAGACTTAAGCACATCCATTTTCAAATACTAAAGCTGGTTCATATAAAAGAAAACTGTTTTTGCATTGATTAGTAGTGAAAATAATCCACCGAGATTTGACTGGCTTTCCTGTTGATTGTACATGTGTATATAGTAGAGTGCATTTATAGATCATGTTTACAAGTCACGAGTAAACTGAACATGTCAGCAACCTTAACTTGATCCAAAGATCAAGCACCTTGTGCACTTTAGCAACTTCTACTTTTGTTCTTGATCATTTTAACACATTTGTGGATAAAAGTGTTCATTCGAGGAAGAGACGATGAGTTTCATGGTATTTTTTCCCCTATAATTGGAGGTAGAGAATATTTTCTAGTTCATATACGATCACAGTAACGACGATCTACCCTCCCACAGTTTTAAATAATTAGTACAAGCTGTGAATGTGTAGCTGTTGCCTTATAAAAATATCCACAACACACTGAATTTTTCCGGCGGTGGAACTCCTGTAAGACTTTCCAAAGTTCGTAATATATTCAAAGAAGTTTGGCTTCTAAATTTTGAATGTAAATATATATAGTTGTATTACTTTCCAAAGCTGCTGCTGTCCTGCCATGCTGAATCTGTGCCTTTCCCTGAAAATGTCTTATCTTATTTTTTACTCTCATGTTCCGGTGGCTAGATCAGACTCCATATATCAAATTTTGACGAAAATAAATGCAATTGTAAATACCATGGCTCTTTTGTCATCTTTGCTGCTCCATCTGTTGTCTTTTTCTTGCATAAATAGTTACCGAGACATGAAAAGAAATACTTTAGACCTTTATTTTACAAATCATTTTATCCACATAAATATGTATTGACAGTTTAATCTGTGTGGCATTTCTCTGCTGTCAAAGGCCACTCTAGATTGAATATTAACTGACAGAATTTAGGATATTAGTTTATATGATTTATTACTATGAACTGTATTAGGGCTGGGCAATATGGACCAAAAATCATATCTTGATATTTTTTAGCTGAATGGCGATACTCAAATCAACATGTGCCAAATGTAACACAGTCACTATTAAACAGGCTGCACAATATCACTATGTACTTGCTTTTTAAATAACAATACATAATAATATTAAATTCACATGTTCCTTAAACTTTGACCTCCTCCTATCTTGGCCATTTGATGAGAGTCTGCAGGATACGTTCAGCTCGAAATTGAAAACCCAGTTTTTAAAGCACTTCCAAGCACCTGAATATTTGACAGAGAGTTTAAAGGAGCACGATGGAGCCTAACGTCTGGATTGTTTGACTAGTGTGAGCGCTCCAACGGTACACTTCCTCAGCCCTGGCACAGTTGGAAGAGGTGGATGTGAGATGCAGAAACTTACGTTAACGTTATTTTTAACAAGACATTAATCTCGATATACACGATATTGTCATATCCTATATCGTGTTTAAAAAAATACATCGGTATATTTTAAAAACTCGATGGGACTGGAAATAGTTCAGCAAGGGTTTTAAGTGCTCTGTAGTCTGGCCTTCTGGGTACTAGTAAGGACAGTGGATTAATCCTTTTCACTTACAGGCAAACTTTATCAAAATCAAGACACATCTAGTTATAAATCAGCAGCAGAACCTCACAGCCACAATCAAGACAAAACAAAAGTCCACTGCTGTTTCCATATGAAAACCAGCAGCCAGCCATGGAATATAAATCAGTGGCATCGGGTGTCCAGGCATGTCTCTTCTCAGACAAGACGCACAGTCCGACAACAGGCAGGCAACGCAGCTCAGTTGGCACCAGTCTTTGGTGCCTGCAGTCTTGCACGCTTGGCCTCTTCATCCAGTTCATCCATGATGCGTTCCTGGGACACTGAGTAAAATGTGTAGCCATCTAGTAAGGAAGCGAGTGGTTAAGGAAAATGTGTGACAAAATATAAGAAACATTCAACAGGAAGCCTTCTGGTTGTCTTTATTCATTATAACACCAAACATTTTCTTAAACTTTCAGTTGGCAGATTTCAGATGCACTTAGATGAAGCTAATGCACTCTTTCAACATTCGAACAATAGTTCCTTGCTCTGATGGTGAATATGTTATATTAAAAAAGGTGTTAATTCAAGTCTAGGATCATTTTGGGAGCTGAAGTGCAGTCGAATTTTGTTGCATTACACTGAATGAGGCGTTTTCCTAATATAGTACCCTGATTGATATAAACTGTCAATATAAAAACAATGACCACTTGTAAAAGTGATATAAATAAAACATTTAATGAAAAGTTATTAAAATTGTGGCTCAGTGTGTCCAGTGTCAAAATCAGCTTTATTTTATTTTATTTTTTTAAATATTAACATCTGCGATCAAAAGCTTGATGGAGAACAGGTCGGACAGGTTGATGTAACACCGGAAGTCCTAGGGCAAACTGACAGTGGCCAATCTTTCCCTTTAAAGAGTACAATTAATGACGCTTAATGCAAATTAATAAGTTACCTACGTTTTTAAATATAACGTTTAACTTGTGTTTTTTAGTGTTTTAACCCAAACTACTAAGGTAACGCTACCTGGAACTTTCTGTCGTAGGCTAACGTTAGCTGGCGTGTTAGCATCCAATTCTAGTCAACCCTGCACCTTTCTAAAGACACGTTGGCTACATCTACCAGCCAGTTGTGTAACCGTCAAATACACATTAGAGAGATACACTTCTATCGTGTTACCTAACGCTTGGTAACTTCAGTATGCTCTAACGGTACATAGTTCACCTTGTGTTGACGTTGGTGCATTTGACAAGGATACAGATTCCCAGAACGAGCGCTCCAATGGCAAGTCCCGTCACCACATTTCGTGTCCGCAGCGTCTGTGTTTTCTTCTTCCACTGTTCGAGCTCTACATGTCGGATGAAATGCATCTGCTCTTTGGAGAGACTCTCTTTGGTCGGGTCTATACGGGTCGCAACGCGAGCTACGGGCTGCTTTGGCGTCTTGTCGGCCATGGCTGCTCTGTCTGCTGCGGTGTACGCGCAAGGTTGTTTGGAGGCGGTTATACGAGCCGCTGCGGCTGTGTTACAAAACCCTCCACCGAGTTGGACGCGTCCTCACTGCGCGGTGTGGTCCATCAGTGTGCTGTGAGATCTGCGTTGAGAAGTTACGCGCGCCACCGTACTGCGCGCGAACGAAGCAAGATTGTGCTACATCCAAACGAGCCCCGTCTGCTGCAGCAAGGTTCCTGTTGGGAGACGTTGCCAGTCCTGAGGTGAAAACTGCGGGAATAGTGCCATCTTCTGGAAAGTATAAACCCAGGGCACGATTAGTATTGGCTTTTCCAATTCATGTTATTGACAAATACTTGTTTTTGTTTTTTATTACTTGTGTGCTTCGAAAGAAGACTAGTTATTCAGTGTAAATGGCGAAGAGTCTCTTTAGTTCGCCCAGACAAAGTACACATTTCAAGTTTCGCGAAGCTTCCTTTGACCTACTCACGGATTTTCTTGTTAATCTCAACAAACGAAACAAAGACAACCTCAACAGTTTATCAATATGCAGCGGGAGTTTCAAAGATAAAAGACTGACGGGTGAGTAACGGTAAATGATTGCCGCAGAGAGCTAACGCTAACGGCAGTTTGTCATTACAAACTAACATTTAAATGGAGTGGTGCATTAAAAAAAAAAAAAAATATTAATCAAGGTATCATTATCATTACAATAAAAATAATGAATCGCTTGTATTCTGTGAAAACGTTTTCTTATATGACACACAGCTGTGACAATTAGTGTGTAACTGGATATTGACAGCCCTTTTGGGGGGTAAAGCAGGTGTAATTAATAACATTAATTAATAACATGGATGGATGGATGGATGGATGAATCATCACCACCACTTATGTCACAGGTGCATTCCCAACTGTGGGATACATTATTATTATCTTCTATGGATGCTGATATTTACAATTTGCTGCATATGAAAGAAGCTTTATTGGTAAATGTAATTGCTGTCATTATTTCGTTTTGCAGGGGTTTTAATAATGTTGTCAGCCAGGTGGGGATTAATGTAGAGGACTGTCTCTGAATGGGCCACTAAGCTGTCATCACTGCATTTTGAGTTATGAGCCCTGTTATTATGGAGGCCAATTCTCAGTAAAGACTCCTCCACCCAGCAGTGTGTCTCCACAGCTGCTGATAGCACCTCTGCCAGTAAGGAGGAGCAGCCTTGATGAATGCTAATGAACGTCCATATGCTTTCCTGTAGTTCACCTAACAACTAAAACACAACTGAGTTAGATTCATGGGGAGACATTTTTGTTCTGATGATAGCCTACTTTAGTTTCTTTCAAGCTGAGTCACTGTGTAATGTTGTCAGTGTTGGCTGGTGGAGGTGGTGCGGAAAGGTCATGTACGGTTGAGATTCCTGGTTGTTAAATTATGTAAATTGCATGGCTCTCAGCTGATTTCATGCAAAAATACATATATAGATAAGAGACTCTTAATTTCAAAGGAAAATTCTGCACACACGATAACTTCCAGACCCATACTCTCCTTGATATCATTGATACAGTTTTTCATTTCTAACATTTTAGCAAATTAGCATCAGTGGATAAACAGAGTATTATTATACATTCATATTTCATTATATTGATCCCAGTCCTTTGATCATGTAATTAGACATTTTTGTATTAATCTGAATCTGCAAATTGACTAATAATTCATGTTGCCCAAATAAATGCAGGGAGGTAGAAATGTAAAGTAGCATATCATGGAAATATTCAAGTACATTAAAACCACTTGAGTAAATACACATAATTATATTGCAGCACCATTGATTTCTTTCTGCCTCACTTTACATATGGATTGCCTAAACACATTTTACAGATACATACAGCCTTACAGATAATAATCCTGCTCTGATTATCAACTCTGTCTCAACATGGTGTCCTTGGAAAAAAAGAAGCTTTTTGGGTTTTGTTGTCTCCACCCTACCTCTCCCTCTCCTTTGTTTCTTAGCAAACATCTTCCTGATAACTAAGAATCTAAGACTTGATCTACTCGTTGGGTACCATGCCATTGAATTACTTCAAAGGTAAGACGGAGCAGCATGTTTACTTTCCCCCTGCCACGCCCATTTTGATGTTGGTTTAGCCATTGTGTGAAAAATTATCTCCAACCCAGGTTCATGGTCAAGCACCTTACAGATTTGTTCACCGCACCCACACCTCAAGGCGCAGCTGCAGGTCAACCAGGAAGCTATGAGGATGCTGTGTTTGACAAGCTCCAGGAGAAATTCCCCCTCATTGTCTTCTCCTGCGTGCAACTGGCAAGCAAACTGTCTTTGCACAGTCACGTAAGTTCTGCGATACTTTCAGTACCCCGTGATTAAGAAGGAAATAACCTACTCTAATTATTCAAACATTTTCTAGATGATCGACAACAATACTGCTGTGCGCTTTCTGCATTCAGTCGGCCACAGCGTTTCCAAGCAGACTGTCCTGGAATCAGAGCTGATGGTCTTAAAGGGGCTTGAATTCAGACTAAATGCTCTTAACCCACTGACCTATGTGGAGATCCTTCTGGATGTGCTTGGTAAGTTATCATATTGTGACGCAGAGCGAGTCATGTGAAGTATTAGGATGCCACTTTAAAAGAGGTGACTTTTGTAGGACACAACGAGCCATCCATCCCCGTGGAGCGACTGTATCAACTGTGCCACCATGTTCTTCAGTTCGTCAGCCTACAGAGGACGGCCATCTACGACTCCTTGTTAGTGACCTCCACTCAATGTGTCAGCCCACCCAGGGAACACAGGTATGTCTCTTGAAGCCACATGCTCTGATGTTTTTTGGAACAGACGGTTCCTGTAGTTTTGGTTCCAGATATTGTCTTGTGCCTGCTGTGGCTCAGGGGGAAGAGAGAGTCATCCTTTAGTCATAAGGATGGCAGCTCGAGCCCTGGCTCCTCCTGTCTGCATGTTGAAGTGTCATTGAGCAAGATGCTGAACCCCAAATTGCTCCCAATGGGCAGGTCAGCGCCTTGCATGGCAACTCTGCCACCATTGGTGGATGCATGTCAGAGACAAATTGTGAAGCGCTTGTTCCTTAGGGTAGAAAGGTGCTATATACAGACCAGTCCATTTACCACCATGTTTCTCTTGGCTCGCCCCCTGCAACACATAATAGTGCCGTTAAATGATGACTACAGTCTAATACTGTATGTGGGATAGGTTATTAAACCACTTGGAGGCAGCAGAAAAAAAACTATAAACATAAATATGACATTGATACGTTGATATGATTAACTAAGCAAAAGAAAGTTACCAAAAAGTCCAGCATCTTTTCTTTTAGCCAGGCTAAAGTGAAAAGTGAAATCAACACAGAAGTGCTTTAGACTTTGACTCTCTATGCTGGCCTTCTATTGTATAGAAGTCTATGAGAAAATGAGCCTACGTCTCACTTGATTTATTACCTCAGTAAACATTGTAAACATGAGTTTATGATCTCAATCTGTAGTTTCCAGGCTTCTTCAATACAGCATGATGTTTATTTAGTAAACGATGGTCCATTTACATAATATAAAACAGAGTATATTAGACAATAAAGCAGGGTGTGCTTTAGGGCGTGGCGAGGCAGAGAGTTGAAGTCAGTTCATGAAAGTTAACTTGTAGTTTGCTGAAAAATGTGTTCGGTTGCACTCCGCTCCATCCTCTGGTGTCACTTGTGGTTCCTACAAACCAAAGTGGTGAGGGCATACATAGACGTGATGAAGAATCAGGTTTTAACTCTGGGGCTTCATCACTACCAGCAACCCCTTTCTCATTACACTTAGTCATTCAGTCTGTTGGTAATATAAAGAAGTATTGATTGTAGCTGCTTTAACACCAAATGACCCCTCTTTAAACAGAGAGAAGTTTGTGACAGTGACTGAAGACTGCATGCTTCTTGGTGTCGGTGTCATTTCCGTGGCTACATTTATCCTCTATGTCAGAAAATGGGAACAGGTGAAACGCTTTTTTAAGAATACGTTTATAAGTACTTCAAACCTTATTTGCATTCACAATAGTATTTGTTTTCAGTTATTTAAATCTCAAATGTGTGGATGTAATATGCAGCCATATTAGAGCATATGAACTCATCTACCTTATCCATGTCTAGTTAAGTGAATCTGTCACAATTACATTACTCTTTTGATGCATTACAGGTTGTGGGAGAACTGAGCCACATCACAGGGATCTCAAGGAAGAGCATTAGTGATTTCTCTCACGTGACATTGATGCACATATTTAAAACCAGTTCCCCTGTGACATCAACCTGGGAGATTATATCGCTATAGAGTGATGATTGATTATAGAAATTAAAAAGTGACACCTTGCTGAATGTAAAGTATATTGTATAAAAGAATAACTTAATTGTCTCCTTCCTGTGCCACATTGATCCACTCACTTTAATTAGATGCAAAGTGGTTTATTGTAAAACTTGTGTTTAGTTCCACATCAGCCAAGATCTCAAGACCTGCGTCTGATTATTATCAGCAAATCTGAACCTGAGGACACAATTCATAACCAATATGAATTTAAGTGTCCATTCTATACCGATTATATGTCATTCAGTTATTGACAAACAATGTTTGGAACTAGAACAAAACTTTTGATTTCTCGCTGTTTCCAATTTGGGACAAAGAAACGAATACCAACCTATTGGTGGACATTAAAGTCATAACTTTCATCATATCAAGATATGTTTTCATTGGACTTGCCTAATACACTCGTTTATCTCAGTAGTACTAAATTATTATATTTATATATATATTTAATTATATATATATATATATATATATATATATATATATATATAGTGTAATATATGTGTATATATGTTCAATAGTGTGTTGACTGAATAAATAAAACAATCACAAGCTTTAAGGACATATAGTTACCCTGACGCATGGGCGGGAATGGAGCAGTGTATCGGCCACCTGGAAACTGGTACAGTCATAATTCTACTCCACAGCAGTTTTGTTTTATTTAATTGAAGTCGTGGGGAGAAACTATCTGTATATCAGCCGCTGCGCTTCCCTGCAATAATCGTTGAGTAGATTGGGGTCCAGTGTCAGCCTCCCCTTACAGAGTTCACATCTTTTGGCAGTATGAAGTCTTGACCCTGAAAAATGTGGATACGTTATGCCTTAACATCTAATCACCAAATATAAATACCACCAGCTACACACTCACCTGACTCTATTCTCGCCTTGATCCATTTTTTCAGGCAGTCGAGGTGAATTAACCGCAGACTCCCCGAACACAGGCACGCTGATGTGAGAGGGTTGGTTGGTGAACTGTCGCCACTGAAGCAGAACCGACACTGGTCCTCTTCCTCCTCCTTGTCCTCATCAGACAACTCGTCTAGTGACCTTCATAGAGTAGCACATGGCACACCTCAAATTCATTCAATAAGAAATATAATATATATATATATATATATAAGAAATCCTAAAAATAATCTCCTAGAAACAGCCTAGCTATCTATTTATCACATGATCACCTTTGTTTGGGACTGCACACAATCTCTTGACTGACTGACCTTGACTGGGCTGCTTCACATCCTTGAATGTGTTCCTGCTCTTTGAGGTCACTAAACCAGACCTCACGTCGTCCCCAGCTGTGTGAAGGCGAGCCGTCGTTGGAGGACTGTCGCGTGTCGGCGGTACAGCGGTCCTCAGTGTGGACCAGAGTGGACTGCCTCTGGCGGGAGCGCCTCCTGAGTGAAGACGCCTCGCTTGTGCATGATGCTCTCCAGCTGCTTTGAAGCTGATGGCGATGGTGGCGTCTCTGCTGAATGCGAACCACCAAGCCCCTAGCGAGTCTGTCAGTGGTCGGTGGCGGCGGTGGTGACATGCGAGGTCGCCATGTGTGCTCCAGGAGAGGACTGAGGCCTTGTCCATCAATCCCAACAGGGGAACTGCTGTGAGGAAGGCTAGTTAAGGGTGTGTTTGACTGAGAAACACCCTCACTGTAGGTGTCCTGCCAGAAGGCGTCATCTGTCCTCCCCTGAGATCCAGAGGACGGAGGTTCAGATGTGGACGTGATGGAAACGGAGCCCTCCTTAGTTTCAGCACTGTAGGGACGTCCATGGTCTACGATCCCCCCAATATGTGTTTTCCTGTGAAGATGTTTCATCTTGCTTTTGCTCTTCAGGAAGCCTCTGCTTTGTGTTCGCTCGCTCGCCTCCTCATGGGTGGATTCAGTTAATCCTCCGTCCGTCACAAGCTCGGACGTATGCTTGTTGTGATACAGCACAGGGTGTACTGGGTCAGCTGTGTTTCAAAAGATATCAAGGATATTGTCTTTCAACAGTTAATTGAATAACACTATAAATATAACGCAGAAATAATGGTAAAATGTAAACAGTTGCACAATGCATCTGCAGAAAACTTACATCTGGATGCCAGGGGGGCCTTTCCTCTGTGGGGGATCTTTGAAGTCGTTGCCAGCTCTGCAGTCATGCTCTGGGCGGCACCGGAGATGGCTTGCAGGCAGGACACCGAGCCATTACTGCATGGTCTCCCTGGCTCAGATGAAGCACTTTTCCCAGAGCTGCAGTGGGTCGACTGCAGGTGGCGAGCAAAGAGGTTTTTGGAGTGTAAATCTACTTAAGAGGAGCATGGAATACTGCTATCATTTCTAGGGTGTACATTGTGTTGTGGTTGTCACCTTTGAGGCCTTCCTTGCAGGCGACACAGCCTGCATGCCAGGAATCACACGTCTCCCTGCATCTCCCCCCTCTCTATCCAGACTTTGATCCTGATTCTCACGGAGGGAACAGAGGCAGTGAGACAGTTGATAGCAGGGAACATTTCTTAAGTCGTCGAGGAACTGGCAGTATACCTGATGGTCATGATTTGGTCGTTTCCTTCGCACCCAAAATGTATTCGGCTGAGGTTTGTCAAACAGCCTGCCGCTCCCAGTTCTGTAGTGTGACACTGAAAAGCCAAGTGGTTTACAGCGAGTGGGATACGACCACAACATCACAGATGACAGCCGGCCAGGAAGAACATTTCATGCTCAGATGTGAAATAATCCTTGGGAAAGCAAGGCAGCAGCATGGTAACACCTGTAATCTCTGCAGGTGTATGGACTGTGTGCCAGGGGAATGATACAACCTCAGACTTACACTTATCCACAAATTCCTGCTTTTTTCTCCCCACACTGATCAACCAGTAGTGGCGAACATTAGAAATAGACGTTAAAAATGTTTTAAAAAATGCATTAATTGTGCATATACTCTTTTTTTTTCTCAACAAAAACCGTGTACTTTTGATCAATTTAATGCTACAGCTAATCAATTAAATTAATTGAATAAAACTTTCCATTCAAAATAGACAACTTCAAGACAAAACTTAAAACTGCAAATAAATCTAACAACTTTTTGGATTCAAATAAAGCTGTCAGGCGGAGGGAAGGCTAACGTTACACATAACAACCCGTTATTATCATTAATATTCATAATGTTGGCTTATTTAACGCCAATTTAACCGCGTTGACTCACTCTTTAGACGGAAACGATGAAGGCAGTCACTGGACGGAGTGGAGATGACCGCTTCACCCCCACTGGACGGTTTAATGTCCAAATTACGCGTTTCTATGGAGATCGCGTCCAGTGCAGCATCAACTGACTTACACGTAGAGACGTACAGGAAAAAGCTTTATTGACATTATGAATACTAACAATACACACGTCATCATTGTATACATTCAGTCACTTTTTGGACTCGAATAAAACATTATATATTAGGGCTGAACGATTTATGTTTTCTGACCGAAATTGCTATTTAAGACAACGCGATCTTCGCCAAAGCTGCGGTTTTTGCAGCGCTACTGATCACCCAGGATCTGTTGTCCACTATTTCTACACATAAGCCGTCTCCCGACCATCCTGCCAAGCTCTACAACCAGACTACTCACGCCAACCAATCAGTATTAACCTGCTCCGTATTTGGAATTAGTCCGAAATGACTTAAACTGGACCAGAAGCGGAGTTAAGGGATTTAATCGCCAAGAAAAACAGCACGTCCGTCACCAATATATACCGGTGATATAATCTCCCCCTAGAGGGTGCAGATCACGGCACAACGCCGGCACTTGAAAAATCACCACAGACATTTGCATGACGCGTGCATGACGAAGAAGTCCGGTGACTATGATGATCAGGCCCACTGTAGCAAACAGACTACAATTACAGCATCTTTTGCCAGTGTAACTCCGTATGATAAGACGGATTTAAAAACCTCCTCCGCACGCTGACAGAAGATATACCATTCCCTCCCGCACCGACGTCTATAACATGTTGCCGTCCCACAGCTAGTGGTAAGCCATAATGAATGACCCACCTATTTTAATGTCTGACATGTTTTTTAGAAGGGTCATTTTATTTCAATAACAGTTTCTGTATTTGATTTACAATTAAATGATTACAGTTAAGGATTTTAGTTCATTTGTAATAACTGCCATTGGTCAAGGACTTTAAAGAATGAACATGCATGTTTCTTGTTAATAAATTCATTTGGCAGCAATTTTTAACTGTAGTTTTCATCCTTGCATCAGAGTAATAGCATTCAGTGTTTTAATGTTACTGTACATTGTGAATATTGCACTGAAGCTTGATTTGAAGGAAATCGTGAATCAAATCGAAATCGCAATATCTGTCAGAAAAATCGCAATTAGATCTTTCCTAAAACCGTTCAGCCTTATTATATATTGTGTAAAACTGATCACAATATGTAAAAATAATAAAGCACAATAAACCTGAGGGTGAAAACGATAACATGAGCATAAAATAATACAATTGAATTAATTGTAAAGTCATTGATTATGTAATATATAAAATAAACATATTAAGACTCAAACTTATAAACACTTAAAATAAATAATGTGAAACTGAGGTCTTTAATGAAGAAGAATGTGTCTCCTACAATGTATATTACTGAGTTTTATTTGTCCCAAGATAGTTTGTATGGCTGTCTCTCCAGCTGTTGCTATGCTTACTGTTGCTACTGTAAATGAATTGAGCTTTGAATCAGCCTTCATGCTATCATCATATTGTTAACTGTCTTACACACAAAAGGCTAAAAAAAGGAAAAACAAAGTATAATATTATTTATTAAATTAATATTGAATACTTAAGCAATGACTTGCAAGACAAAAATCTTTCCCAAATGGCCAACTGCAAGTATAAGACATGTCAGAGTTGGTGGTAATAATAATAATAATAATAATAATCATAACTATATTTATAGAGCAAGTGCTAAAAGTGAGACGAGACAACATCACACATACAGCTGAGGAGCCAGAGATCCGGTAGATTAGCAGAGGATTCAGGGGCCAGGCTTCATTGAGTCACCCTCTGGCTCCCTGCGACTCTGCTGATCTCCCCGCAATCTTGTGTTAGGCCCCATTAATCTCACCTCCGCTGGCTGCCTCTTAAAGGCAGAGTGGGCTGCACTCACCTTCACTGTTTTCATTATACATTCAGACAGGGGGAAAGTATATGGTAAGGCAGAGGTAGAGGAATCTCTGACAGGATTTGATTCAATGCCAGTGGAAGCATTGAGAGAGAGTAGGGGGGGGGGGGGGCTCAACCACTAGGCTATCTGTGACCATCTCGTCCATCACACTCACTGACAGACCACACAGCCAGAACCCTGCACCACAGTTTCCAGGCCTCCCTCAGGTATTTCTCATTACTGGTTTGTAGAGGGGCGAACCTTTTTAAAGTACAAACATGTCCGAAGTCTGATTTAGTTTAGTTATGTGTCGCTTAGAAGCCATGTGATGTATGATGCTGCATGCATGTCTTAATCCTGTCAAATGTGGCTGGTACAAATCAGAGGTGAATATACTCAGCAGCAACTTAAACCTATTGACCCCGGGTCTCTTTATAGAGGGGACTGCAAGGAAGGAGCTCTCCTCTCTCTCTCTCTCTCTCTCTCTCTCTCTCTCTCTCTCTCTCTCTCTCTCTCTCTCATATCTGCTTACTGTTTGCAAATTAATCCCATGATAAGAGAATAAGTAGATTACAGCTAATGCCAGATAAGCACATTATCATTCACTCAGCACTATGTGGTGGTAAATAAAAACTAAACAAAGGTATTTATGTGCACCAGTCATTATAACAACAAAAACAACATTATTACTATACTACCAACACCAGTTGGAACCCAAGGGCCTGGGCTGCACGAGATGTCTGCCTAAAAGCCCACTAAGGCTTGCCCCTGGTGATGTTGGGACTTTGAAATTGTGTTGACTCTAGAAATTTTGAGCATATTCTAGTCCTGCTCAATGTGTTAAGTGTCCTGAGATGACTTCTGTTGTGATTTGACACTTTGAGAACACAAATCGTTCTCAAACCATTTAAGTGTTCCCTTTAAGATGATCCTTTACAGCAGGACTTTAAATTGGTTAATTGGTTTAATTTGCATGCAATTAATTTCAGCCCATGCAACATCCCTGATTGTGGTTCTGCAATATGAGGCCTGTAATTTGATTGACGGATTGAGGAAGAGGTCAGATAATGTCCGACACCCGCCGACCTCTTCTCATCCATCAGTTCAAATGTCGGGTGCCATCACGGTCTGCACGGGAGACGAATCGACGTTTGATTGGCATTGACCCCGTTCCTCTGGAATAATTATGAATGATTTAGGTATTAGTGCCTTCGCCATAAATAATTCATTAGTCCCGCCTCCCCCAGCGTGTGTTTGTGCTGGCCTGTTCAGCTGCGTAAAGCTAGTCAGAGAAAACAACTATCAACACCGGAAATACGGTGGCGATGACGACAAAACGCAACACACCAGAGAGTACATTTATTTATGTTGTGTTCAAGTGCATTTTTAAGTCTATTTTGTCTTCACGCCAGGGTTAGGGTAACCATTACTGTATTAATTGTGTTTTAATTTGAAAGTAACACCGGAAGTATCATACATGATGGATTCGTGTGACTTGACACAGCGCTAGGCAGGTCAGTATTCCATGTTGCGGCGCTGCGTGGCACTGGGCACCGACCGGCTCCGACTGCACCACACGCACGCACGCACGCACTCACACACGCATGACGTTTGTTGTGAATGGCCCCGACACTTGGCACATTTGGCGGGCGAGAAGTAGCCGTCAGTTCCGGCGCCGCTACCTGCTGCTGCGGACCGCGCTCCCGCCGCGCAGTACACCCGTCGGGTGTAGCTTTTGCCGTGACAGTCTTCCGCGCTCGGACCGAATGTAGACGCCTCGATCGACGCGCTGCTTTTTCTCACTGCGAGCTATTTCAGAGCAGACTGGCAACGTGCAGGGCGCTCGGCTGATTCGGATTCGGAGGAGCCGCACGGAGCGCTGCAGCAGACACGGAGCCGGAGCCGCCGCCGCCGCCGCCGCCGCAGAGGAGGCACGGATGTGATGCTCAAAAAAACTGGCCTGAAAAACAAAGGTTCAAGTCTAGGAAAAGGTAATCGATCCTTCTTTTGTACAGCAACTTCTGCTCCTTCTTCTTCATTTTAAACTGTGCTTGATTTTTTACATCCAGTAGACTACAATGTGTGTGTGTGTGTGTGTGTGTGTGTGTGTGTGTGTGTGTGTGTTATAAGTGTAGGGCTCCTGCAGCAAGCCAATCTATAACCTATAATGCCTGTGTGTTGCCGCTGCTCATAAAGCCCGGCCAGCCAGCTAAGCCAATAAACACCTCCCAGTAGTGTTTAATGAGATCGACTTAGCTGCTCCTTTTTACACTATGACAACCGTTTTTCTTTTTAATCACCAGAGAGCAACATGTGCAATGCATTCTCATGACTTTTATATCAGAACTGAGCACCATACGCTCATTCATACGTGTCTTTAGATGATATTAAAATAGTGTAACCTGTATTCAAAGCAGTTCAGTCTCAGGGTATATAAGGGGGAGGAGGGGTGGGGGATTTGCCCACCCAGACAACAAGCTGTCCATGAAGTGTGGAGGTTTATATGGAAGAAGCTGTTCTTACTTGTTCAGTGGCTCCGGGCCAGTACCTAGCTCACTCTACACAGCCTATTATCTGACATCTGGTCCTTCTCCACAGCGTCTTATGTGCTAATAGTATGTTTCAACAAAGGCTGTTAATCCGTGTAATGCCTGTTGTTTGGAAGGGGGAAAACGCTTATTTCCCTTACGATCACCATTCACCACTTTATATGGCGGACGGTTGCTTTGGATGTGGAATATTATGGGATGTGAAAACCTTGGAGGTTTTTTAGGTTTGTTCAGGATTTAACAATGTGCAAATTTGTAAGATGTCAAAACTGTCACAGAAAATAAATGTAATTTTTAGGGCACAATTTGCATACGCTGTTAAGTCGCAAGCTATCGAGATCGAGAGTTTATCAGGAGAAATAGGACGGCAGACGGGTAAGATGTGGGCTCCAGACAGTATTCATGGTTTTTGTATGAGGCTGGAGATGACTGCTATCTCGCTGTACTTTTTTTAAATTTGAGTTCCAGGCTGTCAGCTCGACTTGGCGCAGATAAAAGACAAGCCATCCTCAAAGCGTTCTCTCGTCACATCAATAACATGCGCTACTTTTGCTCTTGCTTCCCTTCTCCCCCTGACTCCTGAGTTCACTGTGAGGAGGTTTTCCATTATGAGATCATGATGCTTTGCTTTTTGTCTTTCAGTGCTTATCGCACTCTCTCCTCGGGTGGGGGGGTAGTGACAAGGCCTGTTTTTCCACAGTCCAAGCCAAATGCAGCCTCACACCGACAGGTCAAAGGTCAAAACGAAAAGATTCTGCGGCAGCAAATGGGCCGGGTTAATTCTCTGCAACTCAAGTTGACAGAAAACAGCCTTTGTTTTTCACGCTGTACTTTAGAAATGCACGGTGTGAATAAAACATGCCTCAAGACTTTGAGTCAAACCTGCTGCTAAAAACACAACTCACCAGATAAATGCTGCACCAGATGAAACGTGGTTTAATAATGTTAATAATGCTGAGAGTTAAATCGTTATCATCAATTATGCATGCCCATTCGACATTGTCAGAAATACATTTTGCAGAGAACTGTTTGCAGCTCAGTGGGGAATCTTTAAGAGACATATTCCAGTCTATATTTTCTTCCACTGGGTATCTGTTGGGTACATGTAGAAACGTCCAAGTAACTTCAATGCAACGACCACTGTTTAGGTCGACCACCACAGTTCAGTCACTGCTCGCCCAATGCTAACTGTAGCTTCAGATCACAAAACTTCATGTTCAACAGTGTCATTCCAGAGGGCAGTTTAATGTGGAGGTGGGCCTGGCACCATAATAAACAATATTATTGTCATTTTAAGGACCATTTTATGCTCATGATAATTCATTATAATTATGAAAGTGCATCCTTTCAAAGCGCGATGGACTTTTAATTGTTAAAATGTAAAAATGATCAAGGTCATGTCCATATATGGTATGATAAGTCAATAACATAAAAATGAACGCAGCCATGTCCATATATTTCATATGATGGCTTGAAAACGTAAAAATAGTAGAGGTCATGCCATCTCTCGTACGATAAGTCAGTAACGTTACTATTGTGAGGCCTAATTGGAGGACTTATTGGTCACACACACACACACACACACACACACACACACACACACACACACACACACACACACACACACAGTTGCCAGTTTCTCCGCTAATAATTAAGATAGAACAGAATGTAAGGATTAGACTTCTCCAGAAAAGCTCTTGCTTGATCATCATGGCTACCTCTCATTTGACCAAATCCCACTCCTGAAGGCACATTCTTGTCGTGCGGGTCACTGTAAGTAATTCTGGGAAATGTAGACGATGGCTGATGTAAATCACGAGTGGACAAGGCAGGCAGAGGCAAAGTTGCTACATTAGAAAGGCTTATCATGGCACTCTGCCATAAAATGATAAAAAAGATAGATTGATGTTGCACAATATTGTTAAAGCTTTGCTTTGAAGCGTCACAGCAGTGGTTTACAGTCAGTTTTATACCAGTAACAAACATATGACACCCGCACTTTGTATTCTCTGAAGTGGTTGGAGTTAATGAAGAGGTTTCTAAGCACACAAGAGGGTTTGACTGCTTCTCCAGACATGAAAAAAGTCTGCTGTTTAATGAGGCTAAACGGCTCTCTCGGTGTGCATCCGTGGCCGAGCCAGACTGGGTGTTGCTTTTTTAAAGCTTATCAGCTCCGAAAATGTGAGATTGTTTCCCGTACGGGAATAAAGGTGTCGTCCTCGGGGATGTTTTGAATCATACCCCTGAGCGCTGAGGGGAAATGGCTCTCTTTATAGTGTTTCAATCAGGGAAGCAGTTAAAAATGCTCTTTTTCTTTTTAGCTTTATATGTATGTGTGCATGTATGTGTGCATGCTGCAGCATGAATAGTGCAACCATCACTTTGGAAGAAAATGCAGTGGAAAGGGAATTCAAATTGATAATTCGGTCATAGTTTATTTCCTTTCCTGGCGAGTAGCTCAATTCTAAGCCCCAAGCGTGGGCAAGGCAGTCATATTACAAATGCGAGGCGATGGAACCACAGCAACAGCATCACACGGAGTATATTCAGTAGAAATCCAGCCGGACCACAGGAACACCAGCAGCGGTGAGAAGGCCGTGGATAAATATATTTGCGATCGTATGTAAAACGCTCTGAAATTGCCTCGTTTGGAAGAGACAACGATGCACTGACTCCTTTAATGAGGGGACGGATTCTCCCAAGACATGTCCCCCATTTCCGTGTGGCCCTTTGATTATGTCATACTGATGCTTGTTAGTGAATGGAAACGGAGGTAAGCTGGACCGTTTCATCTTGGCTTTTTTTCAGTGGCGGGAGTAATGCTGTGGTTCACTGCTGCTCATTGATGGTACGTTGAGACTGGTCCTTACCGACTAGTACCGCATCGCCTTTTGACTAGATGTGGATTTTGAAGTTCGCGGTGGTGCTGCAGTACAGCCTCAGACAGTTGAGTGTTCAGGGGTGTATCATTCGGCACCAACACCACTACCTATAGCTTTTCTCTGGCTTTGTTATTGCCTGAATAAGTGCTTTCATTACAACAAAACCGCCAAAACAATGAAGCAGTATTTTGAACAAATGCTGTTTGTATGGGAAAGTCTGTTATTTAAAAAAAAAAAAACCCAACCAGGCTGGCGAGACTGTTTTGTATTACATGTACATGCTGTTGCATGTTGCTCTTCAAAGGAGTTGGATATCCACCTTAAAGAATCCAGCAGCTCGACCAAAAAAATGGCAGGATCAAAGTGCTTCTGTGTTTACGTTTGCTACGTACGAGGGAGGCTGTTATCATATGCAGGCCTACTTACAGTTTCATAACAATAAAAGGAAGCACTGCATCAATATATTATAACTTGAGGTTTGGGATTCTTTTACTTAATATTTAAAGTCGTTCTGTGCTTCACAGCGCTGCATCTTGTATATCTGACAGAAGCATGTGTTCCGTTGCCGTGAGTCGTTGCTCACACGTCTTTATAGCAGTAGTGTTGTAACTTTACCAGTGGAGAGCTCCCACTGGGCAGCAGCGACTCCTCCTCAGGCCAGGAGCAGAGCTTCGCCTCGCCTGGGGGGCCGACACTGACACCACGCTGCTGGGGGCCTGGGGCCGTATTGCTGGGATGCAGGAACGTGAGGACCAGGACTGAACGGCAGACTATCAGACCCTGCTGCAGTAAAATGAGAGATTTTCTAAAGGGAGTCTGGTGCGAGGAACGACTCTGACTTTTATCCACAGGGACCGGCAAAATCAGCACAAAATGAATGTTCAAAGACTGCATCTGATTTATAAAGCATGCAGAAACCTCAGATTTGTACATGGACATTTTTGGGAGAAATTTAGGACAAGAACATTGGCGTAAATGAATGCATACATAACCTTAGATATGGCTCACTGTCGGGTGTGATGTGTCCAACACATCTACACGTGGAACATAAGAACATAATAAGACTGCGACGTCACCCCCACTACTAATCATCATAATCATCATAATCAGAATTGACTCGCAGGCACACTGTGTTTGAAGAACAAAGAGATTTAAGTGTTCTGTTGTCTTTAAAAGGTTAAGAACGATGCTGATGTACATAACATGTTCAAACTGACATATGTGTGAAAACAGCTGAGACTAGAAGCCTGTTCTTGCTGAGCCTGGGAAATCATCTCCCTTATTCTCTCTTAGTTTACGCTGACATATTTCATATTGGCAGTTACTGCTGTGACTGGAGGCTTTGGGCTTATTGCTGCATTGCAGCTTGAATGAAATCAACTTAATCACTTCTCTGTGGACAAGTGGCAGTGTAACATGGATTCCCTTTGTGTGTGTGTGTGTGTGTGTGTGTGTGTGTGTGTGTGTGTGTGTGTGTGTGTGTGTGTGTGTGTGTGTGTGTGTGTGTGTGTGTGTGTGTGTGTGTGTGTGTGTGTGTGTGTGTGCGTGCGTGTGAGCTACACCTTCAATGACATTACCTGATTCTGCCAAGATGGCGAGGCTGTTGGATAACAAAGGTTGGCTATGCGGCTGCATCCAGCCTGTCTGCCACTCAAACTTTCCTCCTGGGAGCCGAAGGTCCCCGTTAGCCTATTAGGCAGCTGCTTGAGCCGACCCCAGCTGCTGATGGCAGATGAATGGCAGAGCATTCATCAGGCTAGAAAGCTCGAACAACAGCTAAGATATCAACAACCTTTGCAGTGTTGTCGGGAGCAACCGTTGACCTCGGCTACCACCCCTCCATTTTTTTTTACGCGCACTAGTTTTTATCCCCACTCGCTGTTTTCCTCCTCCGTCGCCTTGTGTGTGCTAATCGGCCAAGTGTTGTGCTCATCCTGGCATCACTTTTAACAGATTAGCAGATTAGCTGCACGCTAGAATGCGTCCAGCACAAGACCAATAGGGTTACCAGCGTGTCATCTACTTAATGCTCGCGCGGCGACACTGCCGCCACTCAGGCTTTTTAAATGTGATCTGTGGGCCGGCGTGAAGTTGTCAATGAAACACTGGTGCTTTGTCATATCTAAATAGCTCCACTGTTCACCCGCCGTGTGTGTGTTTGTGTGTGTGTGGCGCACAGTTAGCAGTGGGAGATTGGCCTCCGCTCTCTGATGTGAAGTGCCTTTAATGGGTTAACTATAATTTGCCAGGCATGTCTGTGTCTGTAGAACATAGTGGACACGTTGTTAATAATACAGCTGCTTCCGCTGGCTTTTGTGTGCTAAAACAGGGTGTGACGATGAGTGTAGGAGTGTACAAGGACAGGATTTGAAAAGTTGCGTTGTTTTGAGCCCGGGCCAACACTGTTTTCAATGATACCCTTTGTATTAAGGAACTGCAACAAAAAAAAGAACTGGAAAATAATACCAGTACAACAGCTGAAGAGTTCAGATCCAAACATAACCCTTCCATGTAATAGAGTTGTTCCAATACCGATACCAGGATCGGAAATGACCGATGCAGCCGAAAATGATCGATGCAGCCGAAAATGATGGGTGTGGCGAGAAAGCAAGTCTATGCAGCGAGCAGATGTCCCGTTATCATATCATTTATCCTATCATTTACGCTCCCCAGGTACAACATCACTTTGCTTCCCGATCCCTACATTCTGCCTTTTGGCTGCTGCACATGTGCAGCTGTCGCTGGAGCTGAGAAGGAGATGCTCACCTGTTAGCTGCTTCTGTCATCAGCTCCGGGAAAAAAGGATCAGTGCGTCTGAAATGCACGTTTAATCTCAAAATTTGATATGAGCCTGCATCAGGCTTGTGGAGTCAGAGAATAGCCAATGAGAGGCCAGTTTACAGTGTGGTCATCGCATTCTGACACTAGGTTGTCTGATCATCGTATCTTTACCTTATCATAGCAGAGAGTCACTCAGGCACACGGCTATGCTAACATGATCTGATTGTGAGTTGGAGGATAGTATTGCCAATCTACATGTAATGTTAAAAAAAATGATAAACAGTGGCAAGTTATCAAAAAACAAGACATTTGTCCCCCCCCCCCCCAGAATTTAATTTATCTAATTTAGCTGAAAAAGACAAAACTGCAGTTTTAAACCCACATGTCCGACCAAATAAAGACTTCAGTTATAAAGTTCCTCCTTGCTCTGCCAAAATCCTCTCATAACAATAGACTTTATTTGATGGTGAACTCTGTTAGGATAAACAATTAAAACACAATCCACACATCACAATAACCATTAGTTGCATTCATTCTGAATCTGTGCTCCCAGCAGCATTTGAATACAACATGAAGTATAACGGTAAAAAAACAAATAATAATTTGTCAGCTTTCGTAGAACATAACAGATAAATTATTTATTTTTTATTATTTTTTGTGACTTTAACTTTGATGCTAACACTTAGTCTAAAAATGAGTCAAACTAAATACATAAAATGCTGCAAAAGAAGCACTATTTCACACAGCTATGCTTGAAAGCGATGCCTCGGAGCAACACATTTTGATTAAACAAAATCAAAGCCAAGTGAAGTGGCCCGAGCTCTGCATACTGTCAGTCTGGATCCCTGTAATGCTACGTGGCACAGTATGCAGGCTATTTTTAAGAACTATTGTGTTTTTTTTCTTTGCTCCCGCCAAGATGGTTTTACTCCAGCTGCGCACACTTGTGAATTTCAAAAAGAAATGCAGATCAAAAAGATGTACTCAGTTTGCTCGGTTCAACAAAATGTCAGATTACAAAACCACGTTGCTTGCAGCTGCATGGGTTTGTCTTCTGAATGAAAAGCCTCCACTCTGCTGTCGCTTTGCTGTGGGATCTGCAGAGCCGTACTCTGCTTGGTGGCATTTACTGTGAGCCACGTAGAATGCATGCAGTCTATTTTAAAGATCCTGCATTTCTGTGTTAATGCAGAACCATCTGTGTGACTTGCTCTTCAAAATGCCCGTTTTCTATGATATGAAAAGACAAACCGCATTGTTTATAAGAGTCCAAACACAGCAGCAGCAGCAGCAGCAGCAGCAGCGGGGCTCGTTTCAGCCAGTGGCTTTCTTCAACAGTGCCTTGTTGTTAAAGGTAGGGGAGTGGTCTGCCAGCTAGCCTCCAGTCACCAAATGGCCTTGCTTAGGAGAGCCCATTGTGTTAGCAGTCAGAACATAGAGTCCCCTCTGAGTCGGTCTAAAAATACTCTAGACCACCTCTGCCCCAAACTACACCCCGAGGGGGCAAGAATACAGAGGACTGCATGAGGCTCGATGAGTAAACATGCAAACACGCATCACTGAGCACCGCTGAACGCACTTCCCTGCAAACACACGGCAAGAGTGGAAATCTAAAGAGCTACAGTCATGTGTAAACATGGCTGCTTGTGTTGCCGTGTCAGCTTTTCATTTCCATCAATATCCAAAAGCCAGCTGGTCTATCAGAAATCTTGTCATGCGGTCGATCAGCAACTCAGTTGTGATGAGTGTCATTTACCCGTGTGCCAGTGGCCTTCTAGCTGCACATGTCATTTATTTTCAGTTCATGTGAGTCAGTAACTGTTCCTTTGTATTCCACCTTCCAGAGCTCCTACTTGGACCGAACTTTTGCTTTCCGCTGCCTGTAACCACCTGTGAAGTGATGTGACTTGTGCGATTGTTAACATCTGTCTCTTTCTGTGGTCGTTCACAAGCCGTGTCTCCGGGTCCACGAAGCACACGTGAACCACCTCAGCTCGGATTCAAATTTGCATTGAAATCAGCAGGAGATTCCCAACGTTTCTGGGATGATGCAGCGACATCTGAGTATCGGCTCGTGAAACGTCCCTAAATATGCTCTGAAAAATAGAATTTAGCTCCATTTAAAGTTCCAAAAGTAAAAAAAAACAAACTATTATGTGGGGTAACTCATTTCAGAATAATATTTCACTGGATTATAATTTTGTGTGTAAAATTGGGGCTAATTTTAATGAATTAATATACTGCTGGGTAGTTTAATTCTACATCATTATTTGATGAGTTTTACTTTGTATTAATAATCCAAAGTCAAAAAGAATCTAAAGCTACAAATTCAACAACGTGTTTTCCAGATTTAAAGGAAGCATGCCTTGATGCAACAAACGCCAGCCTTCCCCCAAGGTCGGGGTCAGCTAGATTCACAGTGGGCGACAGGAAGCCAGAGGGCCTGCCATCTCTAAACGCCTAATGAGCCTCTAATTAATATCCAGCAGAAAAACCCCACAGAGTGTTAATGCCACTTCCAAGGAAGCCATATTATGTTCCCTCTGCGTTTAGCCGAGAAGACGTGGGAGGTCCTGAAGCATGCATTTTTAACACGGAGTCACCGAGGTAATGGTGATGCAGTGGACAGATAGGGAGCACACACACACACACACACACATTAATACATACACAGTATCTTTACTTTTTAATAGAACAGTCTGCAGATCACAAAACAGCATTATTATACCGTGATGCAGCCTTTAAAGCAGGCATATTTCAATATCGATATAATATCAATGCCCTAACAGACATGGAGGTAAACTGCAGCCGTATCTCTGGGATCTAGACCTGAAGAGAAAGAGGGGAGAAAAACCCACTAATTTCACTTGAGGCTTCACGACCATGTTAGCCGCAGTAGTCTTATGGAGTATTGCCAGCCTTTTATGAGATCTAACTGCTGTAATGAGATGGATTTGAAGAACAGGGCTAATCTTAGGGAAATGCTCTAAAACCAGCTCCCTAACCATATCCCATTCTCCACGCTTTGAAGGCTCCAGCCCTCTGCCAAGGACGGCTTTTCGACTGTAAATGCCTAAATGTTACATTCATCTTGATCAATGAGACCGAGCCAGCGGCCGGAAATAGCAGCCGCGGCTGCCGAGCAACTGCAAACTTTTGTTCATCTCCGTTGAGAGCAGACTGGCAGGTGGCGCGGGCTTGTCAAAGAACGTCAGCGTTGTTTAGAATCGATCCTTGTTAATTCGGCGTGATGGGATCTTGGCTCGGGACACACGATCATTCAAACCTGCCACTTAAAGCTCAGAGCATCCGAGCAGCAGCAGCACGACGGGACGTCTATTTTTACTTCCTGTCGTTGTATAAGAAGTACAAGTATGTTGTATAAGTGTTTGTGAGACGGTTGTGTTGTTCTAGGCCTCAGCTCGTCTTACGAATAACCATTTGTTTGGATGGTGCAGAGTGCTTTTCAGCCTCTCTCTGCCCCCCCACATTAGCAATGTGTTGTAATGAGATGAGGACGCAGCGTTTCTCATTCTGGCCCGGGATGAAAGGGCAGCGGTGCTTAAAGGATGCTGAAGCAGGTGGGAACAACAACGAGTGCTGCATTGGTTTGGGGTAAAGGCCAGACTGTCATAGTGAAAATAGCATTTTGGTCGTGGAATGGGACAAGCAGCTCAGCAGTACTTCCACGTCCATATGGGGGCATTAGCTCAGGAGGTAGAGCGGTGTTGGCTGGTAACCGCAAGATTGTCAGTTCGATCCCCGGCTCCTCCTAGCTGAGTGCCTGGTGTCCCTGAGCAAGACGCCTCACCCTAATTGCTCCTGACGAGCTGGCTGTCGCCCTGCCTTGACTCCACCGTTGGTGTGTGAATGTGTGTATGAATGGGTGAATGTCAGTCATTACTGTAAAGCGCTTTGGATAAAAGCACTTATATTAATACTATATACTTATATATATTTTAATACTCTAACTTATATAAATTACTGTATATTATACTAATATTAGGGGAAATGACTCATCTTAGAAGTTGTAGCTAATAGGCTAACGGGCTGCGTCACCTGCGAGATTAATTTCCAATATGCTTAACATGTGATCTGACTTCATTGATGTCCATGATGTCACTCAGGAGAAGACATTTCTCACTGCAAAGAGTTTTCTGTGTGTTTACAACAAAAAAACACAAACTGATTACCTTCTCAACGAACAAACAACCGAACTGTTGGATATTTGGGTCCAGCCCTGAGTTATATCTGTGTATAAATGTTAACCCTTGAAGTCACAGTGAGACATGCAGCTTTGTGGTTAAACACACATCGGACCGGTACTTGGAAGCCATGAGGGAAAAAGTCGGATCAATCCCTCATTTTTATTCTCCATGAATCTACAGGATAGGAGTCACATAATCAGCCACAAATGCACCTTTGCTTTCTCTCCTCACATCCTGTCTTTGCCGGTGTAAGGAAACAATGGTAGGAGATGTTTTTTTAAATATATATATATATATATATATATATATATATATATATATATATATATATATATATATATTATGTAATTAATTGGTGGGCAGTGCCCTGCGTTTTATACCCCAGCCCTTTTGCAAACATAAAATATGATCGGTGCAGAACTCCTGACACCTTGCTCTGGGAAGGGATTCTGCTCTAACAGGCCAATTTGTCTGAGAAACTATTTCTCCAGCCGGCAGAAGAGTCTTAGACAGAGGAGGGGTTTCTTCACCATGTGAAGCAGCATTAAGAAAAACCCAACAAATGGAAACATTAGATTTTACACAGAGGCATTTGTATTAACGTGAAAGCTTCAACACTCACGGCCTCTGAGAAGGAGATGAGAGAGGATGTTTAAATGCCATATTTATCAGTGAAGAGGGGACTTCGCATAATTTGTTTTGATCTTATTATTGGCCTTTTCAGTTAATCGTACACAAACCCAGTGGACAAAGGAGATTTGAATGGCTGTTTTTTTCTCTCTCTCTTCATATTTTATGCCAATTTTTTTGTTTCAGCAATCCATATCGTAGTGAACCAGACGAATAGCATAGGGAGGTCGTCTTCGCTCTCGCTTCTCTTCCAATCATTGTCTTTCTAGCTATCTTCTCCATTTAAGAGTTTTTTCCACATGCATGCACAGACTTGCATTACAACATACTTTTGAGATTAGTTTTGTTTGAACAAAATGACATTTTATTTAAAGATCACTGTGTGGGATTTCACATTCATGTCACTTTAAATTAAAAGAGCCACATGTTACCCTGAGCAAGGCTTCATAGAAACTATTTAAACCCCCTGAAAGCCTGCAACGCCCCGAACAAAACATGTTTCTAAAGATCAAAGCGAGAATGAAGGAGATTTTTTTACATCTTCTTTTTTAACGTTATTATTATTATTGCTGCAACTTATTCAGATTCCCCATTGGTTGGCTCAGCTTAATTAAAGTGGCAGCACAGTGTGATACTCAGATTAGTCTTATAATGTGTTCCCTGCAGAGAGCAATGTGCAAACTGTCGTTGGAAAAAAAAATGAAGTCCTCGAGAGACCCTTGAGGAAAGTTGATTATTGTTTTTGTCTGAAGACTTCTTTTGTGCAGACATGACACTCTGCATCCTTTTAAAAAATCTTTCTGAATATGAGAAAATCAGCTGCATTGACACTGGAGAATATTTGAAGGTCAGTGCAAGGACGCCGAAGCTTGAATTAATATGTTGAATTAGACTGGGAGACATTTTTTTATTGTTTGTTTTGATTGTTTGAAGTAGAGCTGTCCCAAACGATTATTTTTCAAATGATTAATCTAGCGATTCTTTTTTCCATTCGTTGACTAATCTAACAATAATTTTTTCGATTAATCTAAATATTTATTAGCCAGTTATTGATTATTTCACCTTACTTGATCAATGTGCTATACACAATTTATGGATATCAAAACATTTCTTGTTAACATTTCTATATTTCAACATTTAACATGGCACACAACTAATGAGACCAACATCTGCGTAGTGAAATGTACTGTACATATTAAAGAGGGAGACATCACATCAGTTTCTTCTTCTGGTACTTCTTCTTTTTGTTATTAGCCTATTATTATTAATAATCAAATGTATGGCATATGACTATGAAGGATTGGGTCTAACGCGAATAAAACGGTAAAAAACAAATAAAAAATAGCCATTTTGTGAAAGTACTAACACAGAAAGTAAACTTCAGAGCACAGAGTTCCAGTTAGAAGCTACAAAAGTCCTGAGAGCGGACCACAGACTTTTAGACGTCTTTCCTGCAGACATGATGAGTCTCCCACAGAGGGGAGAACGGGGGCCGTCCCGAATAGAATAGAATAAGTGGTTACAGATTATGGTTGGATTAATATCTGTAACACCAGCCGGCTCAGCCGTGACCATGTTGAGAGCCGTGTTGAGAACCTTAAACTGTATGTTTCTGTGGGTCTGTGCTGCTCTGAAGTCCAGATGAAATGACAACTGCCCTTTCACCCTTTTAGATTGTGTCCTGGTCATATTGTGCACTTATTGAACAATATATGCAAATAAATTGAACGATGGAATTTGCAACAATAAAAATGTCCTCCTGTAAAATAAAATATGAAGTGGTCTTATGTAAGCTAGTACTAACCAATAGCAACCAGTAATATCATGACAATCAGTCTGCTACTTTTAAGCGACAGGCGAAGCCCGTCTACTTGTTTAGTGGTCCAACCAAATGCAAAGGATTTGGTTTAAATCCCTCTTGTAATAGGACACCACTCAGATGTTCCTTATCGGCTGGGGATATGTTTTACATAAAACATCCAAAGCTTTGGAGAAAAAAAACACATTAAAACAAGCCAATAAGAAAATAAAGTTTCAAATTTAAAAGTGAAAAAAATAAAATAAAAACAAGAGTATCAGTAAAAGTAAAGACACTAAGACTCCGGTTTTACTGGTAGTTTCTACAGACTTTGTTGACCAGGAAGCAAACACACATGTAATATTGATGTCCCTCTCATTTTATGTTTATCAAATGACTCCCACACAGAAAGCCCCCCCTCCCACAATCTTTAACCTAATGACATAATGACATATTTGGTTATGGTGTTTGGGGACTGTGTGGCTCGACATCAAGTGTGAAAGCAGCACTTTATGTCAGATCCTCCCCTGAAGAGGCAGACAACTGTCTACTGTCTGCCCTCGACAAGTAGCCCTTGTAGCTCAAACACGTTGTTTCCATCACCAACCGCTGTTTGTGTTCTGTTGGAAAACAAGATTATCGCTGGTAAACGGAGCAGTGCCAGTCATCGCCTCGCCACGCCACTGAGCCGCATGTCAGATTGCATCTGCTGCTTCTGCCGTGTGTCTTTAAGTCCGTAGCTCACCTTGAAGTAACATTTTGTCGATGTGGTTGCCTTTTGTAGAGATCTGCTGGGCGTCCTCTCTGGAAAGGGTTTGGGACTGTGGTTCGGCTCAGCGAAATGTAGCGCCTCGCTGCCCCTCAAAGCCGGATTTGGAGACCTGCCTGCTGTCTACTGATGGTGAGTCGTCCCTCAAGGACCTGGTTTCACCTATTTGAATGACACCATGTGAATTAACAATAGATCAGTTGTGAACCTTGTGCTTTCCAAGTGGGCCAAGGACAAGAATACATTTACATTCTTTAACATTATTTTTCTGAAAGACATTCATAGAAAGCACTTTTGTTATTTGTCTGGTCTTTGTGGGTAAAGACTTTCATGTTTGTTCCTATGTATGTTTATGCTTTTTTGTTTTTTTAAACCCTTGCAATTCATACAGCAGCTGATTGGCCTTTAATATTTGGGCTGTCTACCTTTTTCTAAAATAACCTTTTAGTCAATTCCATCTTGGCATTTTTAATCTTCCATTTTAAGTAAACATCGGTGGACCTTTAACCTTAAATATGTCATATAATACAACTTCTGAAAAGTGAAGCCAAAGCCAAAGTGCCTTAAAGGGCCAGTGTGTAACATTTTAAGGCCATTTAGTGGCTAGAGAGCACTATTCATCTGAATGCAAAATACAATTCACCCCTAGATGGGAGTAATTCCTACACACTGTCCCTTTAAACTTGCATCTTTCAAATAGCCAGCAGGGGGCAACTTCTGCAAACAGAAGCCTGGTCGTATAGAAGTCTATGAGAAAAGGACTCTCCATCTCTTGATGTATTATCTCAGTAAACATTGTAAACATGAGTTTATGGTCTCAATCTCTAGTTTCAAGTCTGCTTCAATCCAACATGATGTTCATTTAGAACATTATGGTCCATTTAGAGTCCACCAGACCAGAAAGTTAGGTATGCTTTGGGGCGAGGCTACATTGTGTTTGATAGGTTGCTACCACAGCGCCTGGGAGTTGAACCCTTTCAACTATTTTACTACTAGTTTCACTTCTAGTTTCAATATTTCAAAATGGTAGCAGCCAAAATTCCAATCTTTATGCTTCAAAAGTCCACAAACCACTGGGTGACGTCAAGCAGACTACGTCCACTTCTTATATAGAGTCCATGGTACCATGATGGACTAGAAGTAACTTTTACTTTTTTACAGTTTTTCAATGCAATTTATCTTCAGCTTTTTCATTTCAAAATAATTAAGACTTTAAAAGAGACTTTTCCCTGAAACCGACTGGTCAACCCAGTAACTACTCGGAGAATTGACCTTCTATGTATGACCCTAATAGCACAGTTTGGATTGCACAATAAGCCATCTGTCCAGGAAAAAATCTGAAAATTCATGTCAATCCATGTTACCTGTTTCAATTTTCATAGTGAATTTGTCTGGTGGAGCTGCGTACATCTCTTCCAGAAGCTGTCTGTCAAAAAAAAAAGTCTTATTTTTAAATCCCGAGTACTGATCGATGTGCCGGCTTGGGGCCACATGTAATTACTCTTTGACTGGCCAGCCGTGAAATTGTTATTTGGCTCTGAAATAGATCCAAAGTCATTTTGTAAGAAGTTCTAAAGCAGCGTTTCCCCAAACTTTTTTTCTGGTGACAGACTTTTAAAAAATGACAAACCAACGTGACCCAATTCCTAGTTCTATAAATCCGAAGAAGAGTGAATTTGTGCATAAATGAACGTTCCTGACATGTTTTTACTGCCACATCACCTTAAACCAGCCATGTTGAAGAGATTTAAATCACAACCGATTTAACAAGTTCTCATTGTTTTTCCTTTCATCAGAAAATGTATGCTAGCCTTTCAGGTTGGATTCAGTGTTATAAGCCGGCTACATCTATCAGAACATCAGGCTCCCTCATGTGGCTAAAAGGTGTACTGCAGATGTAAAAGACAATAGAAACATTTAAATGAAGGAAAATGATCTGGCAACCTATATAAACAAATACTTTTTACTTTCAGTGCACCTTGAACTTTGACCCCCTTGCTCATATATCCACTATGCAGACTATAACCAGAAAAGCGTGCTTGACTTGCATACTGCAAACTCTGACTGGATATATTTGGACCTCCTGGTATTTTTGGCATTCTGCATTTGACACACTCTGTATTGGGACATACTGAATCTATTTCTGGTATGCTAAATGGTATGGTGGTATGTGTGTTGGCATGTGGGTCGCGACCCCGCGTTTGGGAATGAGCGAGGCCTTCTGGTGCTGCCACGGTCAGAATGAATATGAAGTTGGTAAGATAAGTTCCCAGGCCGTTAAATAAAGCAAGGAGAGTGACTTCTGCAGTCTAAACGAGGGTTTTACACAGTCTCATCACACACACACACACACACACACACACACACACACACACACACATACGTTATGCCTGTTAGTCTGCCTCAAATTTGCATCTGAAGACGAACAACTTCTGTCAGCTGTTAAAGGGGGTGTGGAGCTGCGGGCTGCAGAGAGGTATGCGGAGTGACACTCGCTGGCTCACATGTATGCAGCTGTGGCCTGTGAGATGCGGGCCGGCAAATGGAGTGGAAGAGCAGTCCTATTAAACCCTGCCTCTCCTCCGAGAGGGAGGCTAACAGCTCTGAACGCTGGCCTCTCGCTCCCTGGCAGAAAGTGCTGACACACATTTTTTTGTCTGACTTAAACGCCTTCTGACCGCATCACACTGGCTCTTTTCTTCCTCTGGGATTCCACGGCTGTGAAGGCCGGGGCTACACAAAAGAGACACAGTGTGCAATGCTGCCTAGGAGGTGGCATTAATTATAATCATACGATAAATTGGTGCAAAGGTCTGCAGCGTTACACACATTTGAGAGGGTGAGGAAGGAATTTCTTTGTTTGAGCAGTTAATTGGGTTTGTATGCGCGGAAAGCGTTTCATTTTTCATCTCCTACGCGTTACACGTCCTGGGAAACAAATTAATTTTGTTCTGCAAGCCCCTCTGTCGAGCGTTTTCCTGTTCAGCAGCTTCACATACATACGGCACGTTCCTCGACATCTATTCAGAGATGCACAAATCCTGTAATTCACAAGTGTTCTGGTTTCTGGAGAAAGGCCGCCTTGTCCCGTATTCGGCGTGCTGCGTGGTCGTGTCAGCTCGTGATGGACAGGGCTCGGCTCCTGTTGGTCACTGGTGCAAAGATGAAAGATGACAGTGTCTCCGGGCACATTAAGCACCGGATTCTAGTCCTCCAATTTTGCATGTCATCAAATCAAAGCTCAGGGAACTTTCGGCGGTGGTGTTTTTTTTTTTTCACAGAGAAGCTGCTGTTTCTATATTCAACGCCCTCATGTTCCCGTTACAGTAAAACAGCTGCATTTTTAAGCTTTCGCCTGATGGCATTAGTCAGGCTTTGACCAATCAGATGCTTCAGGCTGTAAATCTCTGCCGGGTGCTGGAGGGGACAGTGATGAGAGAGTGATCAGTGTTGTCGAGTCTGTGGATGGGATCTAAGAAAGACGGCTTGCTCCCCGGTGGGTGTGTGTGTGTGGGTGGCTCGCTACAGCCCACAGCTACTAAAGAGGAGCTGTGTCAAATCTGACACACACTGAAAACCCACAAACGCCGACACTGACAGCCAGTTGTGATGAAAACCAATTTACAGGCAAGAGAAATTCTGTTTGAATTGTGGGGGAGCTGTCCTCCCCGGCTTCATCTGGTTGCTTTAGTAGTTTTTTTTAGTCATCCATGTATGGTGGTCGGTATATTCCTCTTTGGGCTCTGTTACAACTTGTCACAAATCCAGTGGAGATGAGATGAAAGATGAAGTATATTTATTTCCTTTTACATGTAGCTGGAATGTACGAGGGACATGATGCAGGTGGGATGCGAGATAGATTGATGATGAAGCTTTCTCGTTGCTCTGATGTGCTTGTGCAGTGTAGTGCTGTCTAATGTGAACATGGATCTCTGCTGTGTACATGTCTGACACACAGGCAGAGACCTCATGCCCTGGTTGGGCTGCCCCCGGCTTAGTCATTCCAGTTAGCGCTGTGAATCGATCCAGGTTGAGAAGCATGTCAGCTCCCCCAGGAACTAAAGTAGTGTCATGTTTATGTGGGCAACTTGATCTCATCGCTACTCGTCATATTTTCCCGCTTTTGGCAGAATCCCCTCGGCGTCATGATAATGACCCTGTGTGTTACCTCGACGCTGAAGGTTGGTGCGTGGTTGATGCTGTGAAATGGTTGTGGTGAGCTTCTGACCACAACAGTATGTAGGTTAGGGCTGTTGGCATACATTTTTTAAAATATATTTTTTAGAAATGTGTTTTCTAATGTTATTAGATCTCCTCGCCTTAGCCTAAACGCATAAACGGATGCTTTTGACACATGAAGTCTGATGAACAATAAAGTTTTCTGAATCACCACACGGCAGCACTCGGTGAAATGAAACAAAGATATGGGCGGAGCTCTAGAAGCGATGACGTCGATGACGCGATGACAAAGATGCATTCATGTTGCTTACTAGCTAGCTAGATCGACCCGTGTCTCCATCGGCTGATTCATCAGGAACGAGACCAACAGCAGGATGTACGTGAGAACGTGAAAGTAGAGCTGACGGTGAGACCAGGAGGGCGTAGCCATGGCAACGGGGACACAGCGTCCCCAGGAGAACGGCAATGTGGTTGTTTTACTTTCTTCATTATTACTTATCTAGAAAGCTGTCAGCTGTTGGTAATTAAACATGTTTATTGGTAATGTTTTTTGAACGCCCTCTAGTGGACAGTAAGTAAAACAACCACATTGCCGATAATGGCATTGGCAATGTATAAGCCTGTGTAGTGAATATTAATAATAGGCTGAATTTGAGAATTAAATATTGGAATATAATTTGAATGTTGAAAAAAAATATGGAATGAAATTTGAATAGTATTATAGAGGAAAACTGACAGCTCTAATAAAGGTAGGGTTCAGAAAACATACTCCTGTAGTTCCCTAGTCTGCAAGTCACTTTTTTTTATGGATTCTTGGCTACATGTCCTAAAAGAGATGCATTTTGAAGCTTTTGCGTGTTTTGTTTTTAAAAGGCAGTTGCACACAAGTGGCTAATTGAGACTACAAAACGCCCTCATGCAAATTAATCTGTCTTGACAGCCTCGTTGTGTAACGTTAGCTTCACCCTTCTAAACACTAAAAGTATGATGAACTTGTGTTGCCACAGAACAATAATAATAGTCTAAAATCCAATAGATAAATCCGATTAGCCTTTCGTTGAGGAAACCAGGATGAGGACGTATTTTTTCCCCAGCACCTGAAAGGAAACAACGCTCGTCAAAGAATGTCGTCCTTTTATATAGAGATGTTTTCCGATACCATTTTCCCCTCCCGATACCGATTCCGATACTCGTGCTGTGGGTATCGGCTGATACCGAGTACTGATACCGATACCAGTGTGTTTAGCGTGACGCGTCTTCAAATGTTTGATGAAGTTGCTGGTGTTGAAATTTGCAACACTCGTGCCACCCCTCGAAATTGAGTCTTTGCATGTGTTCCATGTCGCCGTCCTACTGATGGGAACATCCAATGTGAAGTACTGCCAAACCGCCGACATGATGTGCTAACATTAGCTCCTTTTAACAGGTGTCAGGTGATCAATTCTTCTTCGCCCCTCTAAAACTGCAGCTGCCGCCGGCAGCACAGCGCAACTGTTTTAAGAGCAGTGAAGAAGAACTGTGTCAAAGCTAGCGGAGCTAACCAGTAAATAAATTCCTATTTCTAATATTGTACATGGTATCGGATCGGTGCCTGGACTCCGGTACTCACCAATACCGATGCTAGCATTTTCAGCAGTATCGGAGGCATTTCCGATACTGGTTTCGGAATCAGAACAACTCTACTTTTATACTCTCTCTTCCCCACTTTGTGTGTCAGACACTTGGCCTGTACCTTGTTTTTGGTGACGCTACTTCTGTAACATGTAAAAGTATGAAGCCTCCAAGATTGATATTTGGGATGGCTCAGGTCACGTGACAGTGCCATCAGTAAAAATCACTCGACACAAACGCTGGTTACCTGAGTAAAAGTCCTGTGTTTCTCTTCACCCCTGTCCCTTTTACAGTGTTTTCTTGATTGCCATTCAAACATTTCAAGCTGTCGGTTTAGAAGCTGCACACGTGGGTGAGGACCGGTTGGCGATGGAAGGCGGAGAATCGCTCTTTCAGGGGCAAATATCAAACGTCGTACATAAAAGGGCTTTGCGAGGCTTTTTATTGTGCCATTTGTCAGACGAGGGGCCGTGTGTTCGTCTCGTCAGAAGAGTTATGCACATTTTATTTGTTTCAGTGCAAATGACAAAAGCCCACATGGGAGAAGCCTGTTTTGTTGATGTCATTTGGTGATTTTGCCATTTGCAGATGGACGTGCAGTAGCAATAACTTTGCCCATTGCTCATGCTGAAAATGGCTTCAAATGTCCAACGTAAAGCCATGTCATTAACAAAAATGCTGCCTGGCTTCCAGTAGTGTCGGAAATGGCTCACAAAGTCCACAGTGTAGTAGTCGGGCTCCAGCACAGGAAATGAAAGGCACAGGAATCAATCTGTGCTAATATATATACGGTTTGAGAAAATAACATGGCGTGAACAGCATGAAAAGCACATCTGCATTGTAGTTTAGACTGAGCTACAATTTCCCTCACATACTTTCCCCTGCTTTTGCGTTCATGAATAATAATTGCGGGGGCAGAAAAGATATGACCCAGCAAAATTGTTGTGAATTAATTTTCATTACGTCAAGATTTGGACCTCTATTCCACGGCTCCTCTCAAAAAGCCCTGTCAAATTAAGTTCAGGATGGCAATTTTGGCCTAGGAATCTAATCTTTTCAATCTCTGGACTAACCCTGCTTCAATGTGTCATGTTGGACGTAATGCAAGTCCACAACATCTTGTCTCCTGTAAAAGGACTCGGTGTCTCAAGTCTTCAGACAATTCTTCATAAGCCCCTATAGTTGGTGCAAACTATTTTACATTTCTTGTTGAGCCTAATTTTGCCAAGTCAATCATGGTCTTTCATCTCCATCACAGTATTTAGCATAATTAATGTGCCGTGGATGCAGAGGCAAACACAGACATCAAGCTATCATCTGGGCTTCGGAGGGAATTCTTTAAAGTGACGTTCCTCGGGGACCGTGTTGTGTGCACAGGTTTGTTCAAAATCAACTCCTCCCCTCTCATCTCTGCCAGCCGTCATTGACAGCTGGGCTCAGCTAACAGCTGCCTCCCCCTCCCCCACAATCTCATACATTAAACTAAAACAACAACAAAATAGGTTGCCTGAAACCAGATAATTACTTGGTAAAGCCACAGTGAGTTTGTGGGTGGTCCCTGGTTCAGAGCTTTATTTTCATTATCAATTCATCTGCCGATTGTTTTCTTGATTAATCATTTTGTTCGTAAAATGTTGTGAAAAAGTACACAGCCGGATCTGTATTCAACTAGTTTGTCTTGTCCAACTAGTACCCAGAAGATATTGAGTAAACTATCAGAAATATAAATGTAAAGTTAAACGTAGCAAATCATCCCTATTGATAAGCTCAAACTCAGTAATATTTAGCATTTTTGCTTGAAAAGTGACTTAAATGATAAATTGATAATGAAAACATTTGCTGAATCATTTCCTGTTGACTCTAGTCAGGTACACAAGGTATAGATTGACCTTTCAGTTAATCACAAGAGGAAATTAGGAGGATTCAGTTGTTCTTTTTCTGTTTCTTCGCACAATAAAAAAAACCCAATATGGATGATGATGATAAAATGGACTCATTCAGTGTATTGGGATTTGAGTACAGACTTCAACTACACACATGACTTCTGAAACCTCCCACATACACAGCTGACGTACATGTGTCGGCTTGCTGACAGTTACTTTGTGAGCCAAGTTCAGTAATGAAACCCAACCATGGGCCGACAATATTACTTTTTTTTTTTGTCCATGCTTTAGTTGGTACGGGTAAGGGACTGTTTATATTAATTAATATTCTTTGTTGAGTGGTGGGTTACCCAACAATTTCGGGGGGGGGGGTTCCTCGGCTTTTGTCATGAAAACAGCAACATTTCAATTTAGTATAAGAATACATCTCAGCAGCACATTAATTGTTTAAGTTATATTTTTGGCCTTTTATTGCGGGAGGACAGCGTGAGAGTTAAAGGGGCGAGAGAGACAGACTTGCTTTAAAAGAGAGCAGCAGGGCGGATTCTAACCCAGGACTGCTGCAGGGAGCCTCGGTACATGGGGGGTAACTCTGACTGAGCTCACTTATCACATTAATGACCATTCATCACTCAATATTTGTGATGTGACACATTGAGTTGATAAATTGTCTGGGAGGGGGTCATATCAATTCTGCCATGTCGATTGCAGGGTCATGTTAAAATACATTCTATCAGCAGGGGCGTTATGCAGAAAGTGATCGGAGGACCGAAAATCCCTCCAGTCTAGTGTTCTGATTTTCAGTAGCCCCACTTTCAAATATGTAATTGGTGATTAGTGGAAAAGGGAAAAGTAAATGTTTACATTTGGGAAATGTTTGTTTGCACTGTTATCTGCAAGCTGCCGGCTCAACTGTTGCCGTGTTTGGAGTCGGGGGGCATCATAGTCACTGTGATATGAAATGTATTTATATTATGGGTTTAGGCTCCTTTAGGATCAGTGTAACCAAAAACGGATCCAAATATCACCTGCAATTGACCTTCAGTTTAAACATAGTGGCTTTTGCCTGGTCTGAAATCAGCCGCTCATGACTCTGATTAATTAAATATTCATGTGTACGTGTATATGTAGTTTGGGCTCTTTCCTATTCCCATCCAATCTCCACAATCGTTCCCCGCGGCCTCACTGTTTTTGCACTATTTACACTCAGTGTAGATAGTGTGTGTAAGGCTGACACATTCTATCTCAAGAGGGCAATAACACCTAGCCTTTTTCTTTTGCTGATGCTGGCAGGGACCAGGCTCGGCCTGCTAATGTGGATGGCATAAAGCCCGACGGAAGGCGCGTTCATCTGTCGGCTCTCAAGGCCTGGAGGTGACCCTGCCTGTCTCCATCTATCTCTGCAGCTGCGGCTGATCTTTTTCTGAACATGGCAGCGAAGTCGCCTGTACTCTAATTTTTAATCATCTTCGATCTGATTGGTGGGCTCGCATGTGTGAGGATGCTCGCATCACGCGTGTGTTCGTGAAGGTTCACGGCGACTGCTGTTCTGCAGACATCATCACCCAGGGGAGGATGGCGTATTCTGTTAGGAATACAACCGCCTTGTTGAAGTGAAATTAATAAGAGCTAGATAGAGCGAAGGTGCCCTTTATGTGTGCTCATTAATATTCTCAACAGAGCCTCGTCAACCAAACACTCTGGATTACTCACAATAATGACACAAGACAAATAATTGCAATGTGACATGAAAACAAAGTCACTTAATGAAATGAGTCACGATAAGTATCTTTCAATTAAAGCGCATTGCTGCTGAAATGCGTGGATGATTGCCAACATCTGTGTGAGAGATGTTAAGAACCATCTTCATGCATTCCTCTTTCCAAATTCCTTCAAAGCCCTCGCCCGCGGTGTTGTGTGTCAGCGTGGGCGTCAACGGCAGCTCCATCACTCTCCCGAGCCATGTGATTGATTGACACGCCGCCATGGCGGCTAGAATCTTAACAGACTTTCGTTGGTGGTCATCAGATCACCGTCGGAGGTCAACGGGCCAGCTAATGCGCTAATCGGGTCTCCGTTTCACCGTGCTTCACTTTCAATCAACGTCAGTCCGGCCTGACAGCGGTCGGGCGGGGGCTGAACTGGGAGAGCAAGTCATTTAAGATGTTCTCTCTTCTTCTATCCTTTTACACCGTGGACTCTGATCCAGATTTCTAGTCACACAACTGGCAACTGGGGGTTTTGTTGCCCCTCTGAGGAACACGAATGTGCTCTTTTGTTTCTCTTTGCGGTATTGTATCGCTGGCTCTGAAATGAATATGGAGGCTGGATGACAAAGGAAACGTATATTTCTTAAGTCGGAGAAGGACGTGAATTTAACATTCCATTTGTAATAATAAAGCAGAAGTTGGTTCTAGATGGAATATTTTTTTCTTTCAACAAGCAAATCCAATTACATAAAAAACACTGTAAGAACAATGTCACCCAGACAACCTTCGTTGTAATGGTTCCATCCAGAACCCTCTCTGGAGGTTCTATCTAGAACATTTCCACTTTTTAAGGCTAACAAAAAACCACTGAAGGCTTTCTACTGAAAACCCTTTTATTTTCATATTGGCTGTCTCAGGATTTCATCTAGAACCCATCCATCATGTTCAACAGAGAACCCTTTAATATTCCAAAGGTTTTTGTCTAGAACCAGTGCAAGTGTTTCAACTGAGAAGAACCTGTTTATATTCCAAGGGTTTTACCTAGGACCAGTCTAGGGATTTCGAATGAGAACCCACTTATATTCTAAGGGTTTCATCTAGAGCCCTCCCAGGGGGTTCTACCGAGAACCCTTTTATGTTCTCAAGGTTTCAACCAGAACTCTTTGTATATTCTGCATTGTTGGCATTCCCATTTAACAATCCCTGATGGATTCTTTCTTCCAAAAGGGGTTTTACCTAAGTCCTTCAGGAAGAACCACTTTGGAAACCCATGATGTTCTAACAGTGTGGTACAGAACATTCCCAGAACCTCTTCTTCACTATGACATGAAGTCATTAGCAGGCTATCGGCGTACATGTCTCCCATAGAAACTGTGTGTGGGTGAGATGAGAAGAAATGTGGTGTTGCTAATTCACAGTGGACGATGACGTTTTCCCCGTAGCGAATGTGAACACGATGACGGTGGTGGTCTACATGGTAATACAGGACTGAACCATTGCATAATTTATGGGGAAACAGATTTCTCTTCCTTCTCAGTGGCTGCATCCTCTGCTTCACAAGCGTGTTTTTATCCATGCATGTCTTATTTCCCCAGACATGGACAGAACCCAGGCAGTTGTCAACTATCGCTTTTTGACAATCAGACCTGTTTTTCTGTCTTATTTGTGAGCAGGCGGCCCGTTTGACAGCAGAAACTCATTTGCTCGGCACCAAACCATTATAGGTAGCCCTTTGACCTACCGAAGCCACTCGTCTCTTTCTGTCTCCCCTCTCTGCCTGTTTGGATCGGTGGCAGCCATCATGCATTGATCCGTTCTGTTCTTGTCCTGCGGTTTGGAAACCCAACCTGCTGTCTGAATTTCTGATGACCTTCGGGGGGGGTATGCTGGGTACATGGACTCCTTGTGGGTTTTCTTGACATCAGCAATACTATCTAAAGACGTCATTAATAGAAAGGATCAACGCGGAAACTCTTTGAGAGGAAATTTGACCCCTCACCTTTACCTGTGTATTGAAATATTTGTTGTCTTGCACAGAAGTCTGATCTTTACTGAACCACCATGTGTTTTTAGTTCCCAAAGCCCAACTCTACCATAAACGTAGTTATAACCATGATATTTACCACGGCTCCTCAACCTGGAGCCATTTCCCCATGTTTTTGTGTTGAAGTGACTAATGCGGACACTAATTTTGAAGTAGTCTAGTACTGAGAGACAATGCTGCAGACACCAGCTGCTAAATGGCCTGCAGTGTAATCACTGGGGACAACTCCTAATCCGCAACGTACTTGCACCACAAGTGCTTGTTTTTTTGCCTCTGATATGCTCAGATTGTTGTTCTACGTGTCTGACAACACCGTGGAAAGGACTCCTCTCAGTAATAAAACTTTTTTTCTTTACCTTACGCTCAATCCATTTGTCTCTCTCATTCTGAAATCTCACCTTGTATCCATGTCGAAATCAACTAAATATTGGGCCGTGACACTTAAAGGAAACGCACACTTTCTGTACTCCAGAAAACAGACTGTGCACTCCACTCTCCAACACTCACTCACGTTTCCACCGTTGGCTTCTGGCAGTGAGTAACATGACACAATAAGAGACACAGACCGGATTAAACCACAGGTTAGAAAATATTATATATAATAAATAATTTTATTTGTCTGTGGTCTTTTCCATAATGTTGTCAGACACTTAATAGTACATTGCGGCTGGTTAAGCGGCTGCTGCTGCAGCATTCTCGCTCAATACTGGACCACTTTGAAAGATAAGAAATAAAGTCAATTAAAAAAGAAAATCATTCGTCACACAGACATGAGGTAAATAGGATCCAGGATGAAAAAATACCCAGCTGAACTTTGACCAGACTGTAGCACAATGTAGTAAGCAAGACTTTTAGAAACGTAATTCTGAGGTTTTATTTTTATTTAGTTTTACATGAACCCATACAGCTGCACTGTCTCTACTCTAGTGCTCTTTTAAGTTGGTTTAAGTGCCCCCCCCCCCCCCCCCCCCCCTTTACTCCACTTGGAAGCCATGCTAAGCCTATCAACTACTCAGCTGCACTTGATACACAGTAGCCCCAGGCAGGCAAGTCCAACACTCCATCTGGCTCTGCTGCTCAGATACAAAGTTACTACAAGCACTCAACAGGCCTCTGGCTTAGTGTTGTGTGGTCAAGCATTTTAAGAAAATGAACTGAACTGGCAACGCACACATGGGCATGAAATAAGAGCGAGCGGCAGCTTGTGTGAGTTGGTATATTTAGTGTTTCCCCTTGAAGTGGTCGAGTCGACCCATTTGGATATCATCTGAAGGCTGTGATATGTGAGGCAGGCAGAAGTGACAGTCCTGTGTGAAACCAGCTTCAGGCTGGCACCGGATCCACGTGACAGCGGCGCCAGGACCAGATGTTATGGTGGGCATTTCATGCTTGAATTTAGTTTGATTTATTTCTTTCACACGGATACCCAATTTACAGTTTCAAATCGCTGTAAATACCTGAAGTTAAGCAACATATAGTAAGTTATAGGATGAAGGTCTTTGAACCGGATGTTTAAAGCAAGGTGTTGTGATAAGGCCTTAAAAAAGGATCCAACTTCGAGGTGCAATGTGAAGAAGCAAGAAATAGCAGCATTTCAGCTTACTGCACGTTTCAATACAATCTAAATTCACAGCAGATGTTAGCTCATTTTTTGGAATGTTTTAATATTTCTATTTACCGGTTGCTGTTGTGTTTTAGTCGTAATTCCAAGAAAAAGTAAAAATGAATTAGCACAAACCAGTTGACACAGCACGACTGGAGCTTTTGGGGCCCCTGAAGGTCTGGAGAGCTCAGGCAGATGCTTGCTTTGCCCCGTTGGTAATCCATGCTTGTTGCTAAATGTTTTTGGCAGCCAATTATTTTTTTAATAAACACAATCCAGGGTTACAAATAAAAACAAATCCTGATTCTCTGCAGTGGTGGTTGATATTTTTGAATCCCTGCACCAAGTGTGTGAGCCGCAGATCAACCTTTTTAATGAATTCCACTCGCTGTAATGTGATGTTGTTAAACAGTATAAGCAGACATCAGCGGTGAATACTCTCTTTTGGGCTCAATTTCAAAGTTACCGTGTTAGAAATCATCATTTATTTAGCCCGTGGTCTCGTGTTATGTGATAACAGCTATATAATTCCAGACTGCACCCATCAATTGTCATTGACAGTAAACAAGAGAGTGAATCCTGTTGAAGTGAATGAGGCCAAGAGCTACAGGACTTTATCCTTTTTAATTCTGGAGAATTTCACCACCTGCCCGGACCAGAGACACTGGCTGATTATTAAATGCCTCCATCTCGATGCAAATGTGCTCTTCTGCCAGCGCTGATTACCTGCGGTTAGTGGCCTTCTGCAGAATGACCTTCCCTCCTCATGTCACGACTCTATTTGCCCCTTTAAGCTGCCTGTCAAACACGGAACCCGTCTTCCTCCTGGAGCTCCCGCTCTATTTGTTTTAACAGGACCGGCGGAGCGGGAGGCATACAAATGGGGAGCCTCTCGAGAGGATTTATGCAAAACAAAAAAGAAAATTCCCCGTGTTCCACAGACCCGATGATGGGCACGTCCATGTCGTGTGTCAGCCACGGAGATGAAAGGCTATTATTTTAGATTAGGTTTAGATTTATCATTTTATTAACACAACCCCGGGCACCTCTGCTCAGACTGCTAATGCAGACGGTGAAGCAGTACTCCCAAACGGCCAGCAGGTGTAGCAGTGAGGTCTCTGCATGGAGAGGAAGGGAAGCAGCAGTCGGTGCCATCTCATCCAAGCATCTTCCTCTCTGGGCAATATTTAACACAGTGTTTGACCTTTCACGTGGTAATCTGCTTTAATTTGTTGTTAAAATGATAATCCTTTAGGTATTAACCTGAGTAATGTGTCAGTAGAAGACTCCCAATACTTAAGACCTCTCTCTCTCTCTCTCTCTCTCTCTCTCTCTCTCTCTCTCTCTCTCTCTCTCTCTCTACCTGCTACTCTCTCACCGCCGCTCATCCACGCAGTCTGGCTGCTGTTATTGTTCGCAGCAGCAAGCGAATGGGTGCGAGGGAGCATTAAAGCAGCGCATTCACCACATATTAAAATCAGGGCTCGGCTGCTGTTGTTATTTTGCTGTCTGTAGGGAAGAAAAAAACTCATCAATCACTGACAAATGCCTTCATCGGCGCTGTCTGCCATTGAAGAGATTATGAAGACGGCGTGCGACTGAACTTTAAAACAAGAAAAGGCTGTGGTCGTGCAGCTCCGAGGGAATAATTAGGATTTGTGTGTTTAGATGATTTATTCCCCTCTTTAATCTGGCTACATGGCTGACAGTATGTCATCCCATTATTTGTTCTTGCCCAGACATTAACTTAAACAAACAGCTATGAATTATGCCCCCTTCATTTGGTTCTCCTTGACTCAGATGAAGGTTGATGCCTGATTTCAGCAGCTTCCTTTGAGTAGATGTGACCGGGAGGGCGAGAGAGGTCTAAGCTGGTTTAAACTGGGCACATTTGGTGAGGCGAAGTGAGTGCCAGTTGGCCTGTGCAGAGAGGCTTCTGTTTCCCCCGCAGGGAGCTGACACAACCAAAGCACATAATTATTCACTTGGCGATATGTGGGCTGTGTCGGTGTGTTGCAAGCCCAACTTTGCCTGAGCGGTATGGACTTTAATGGAGGAGCCAGCAAACAGGCCGTGCCTGCTTAGAACCATGACCTGTCGGCCCTGTAACTCCTGACTGTCTGGGGAACCCGGGCCAAATGTCGTCTTTGCTCTTTAGTTGGACTCTCCGAAGCTGGAGGCCGCAGATGGCGTGCTGTCATTAGGTCTAAATTACAGCTACAGTATGTGTCAGTAGACAAGTTCAGTTCAGTCTCACCCATGGAGCAGTGTTCACCGCTGCAAAGCAGGAGCAGTTAGTTCTGGAGCCCCAATATCTTAGTTGGAGCATTCTCTAGTTTTGAATGGACATAAAACGCCACCGGTCAGTGTTGAGAAAAAAAACTATGACTCTCCAGGTGCATTTCAGTAAAGAAGAAACGAAAAAAAAAACAATCTCCGAGTTTAAAATTGTGTAGGGAATGCTTATAAAGGAAAGACTGCACATTCAGCACCACATAGATGAATTCAGTGAGGTATGGTACTTTCAACTCAACAACAAATTGCATTCCTCTCCGTAGCAAAGGTACCTGAGGCTGTTATATTTCAGAGCCATGATTTCTCCGAAACAAACTTTTAAATAATTAAAACTGATGGCCATAACAAACCCAAAATGTCATTTTAACGGTGCAGAATTCAGAGCATATTCCTTTGCTTCCATGTGGCTCTCAACATGGCGGCTTGAAGCTAACGTTGCCGCGTTATCAGCGGCAACTGACGATGCGTGAATAAAGCACAGAGAAGATAACAACACACACAGAGGGAGGGTGCCTTCATTCTCTGCTGGGGCAAACATTGGTCCATCAAACATGTACTGTACATGAAATAGCTCTGACTCCTGGATATGGAGCCTTTCATTATCAAGGAGACTCTCATGTGTAGGAATATTGAGAATATAAAAACAATAGAAGTTCCATGTTTATAATCTGTGTCATGCTCATAGCTGATATCAAAATGTCACAGTTTATTTGTCGAAGCCATATATGGTGCATGGTGATACAGATATCACCGCCTTCCCCCCTGCACAGCAATGAGTGCGCCGGCATTAATCTAGATTTATAAATAATCTATCGCGGGGCAGGAGTGAAATTTTGTTACCAGCGACCTTAAGTGGTTTCTGCATCGTCCTGTGCAGCTCTCACCTTGCGAGTCGGGTCCCTGACACGTCCCCTTATTGATATCAGTGTGATTTATGGAGCTCAGCTCCCCTGGCCATCCTCAACCTGGAGATGGGCGTGTGATTCATCCCCTGATGGCCCAGGCCGTTGACTGCTGGCGAGATGAGGGCGGAGTCTTTTTTTTCATCCTTTTTGACTGAGAATATGTTCTGTTTCTAACAGGTTGTGTTTAGGATGTTGTTGTGAAGAACAGGTTCCATCTGCCACTATCTCCTCATCCCCTCTCCCTCCCTGAACCCTGAATACAAAGCACTGAACATGGAGGGAATCAGTGGATCATCGGATGACTCAGCTGCAGCTCTCAAGATAAATATTCTCAAACTTTGTGTCTTCTGGCACTGTTCCTGTTTGATTAAGGTCAGACATTCACAGTTTCCAGTCAGTCCGTTGGATTCAGCTATAATTGCTCTCGGAATACGGAGTCCCTCAGGGCAGAGTCCATTTGTCATTCTCAAACTGTTGATGCTTCATTGTGCCGCACGCTGCCGAGGGATTTTCGCTCTTTCAACAGCAATATTGAGCCGTATTTCATTCACGGGTGACTCATAATTACCGGTTTTAAGACGGATTCTTATTATATCTTTTATGAGGAGTTAGATTTGACTCAGAAATATCCCCAGTCCTTCCCTTCTCTGGGAGATTAAATTTTATTGGTGGGCACTACAAAATAGCACAATCTCCTCTGTCTCAATTTAAAAACCCTCCCTCTGCTGTAACATCTGTGTTATAGGTAATCACAGTAAGAGCACTCCCACGGGAAACCGTCCTCTCTAATTCTATGATTGTGTCTGCACGGCTTCCTCTCAGATGAGTTTTAATTGGAGGCCAGGGGTAACATGAGATAAATCCTATTGGACGCCCCGCAACACTGGCCTTTGCCATCGCAGGCCCCATTAAGGGATACTTTATTGATTGTAAATAAGCTTTGTAATTAATGGAGGGTCACGCCGGTTCTCAGTCTCGGCTCGCAGTCGGAGGGCCACATCTGCTGCCAGCTGGATTTCTTTCATGTTTCAAAATGTAGATAGGGCTTAGTGATTAAAAGTTGAATTCATTCTACAGGCGGCTGGCGGGACTAAGAGACCAAAGCGAATCCTTCTAATATTCTCTGCATGCCGTGGTGAAGCAATTTGTCAAGCGAGGCTCATCGCTAAACCTATATATTTAATGACTGAAGCTAGTAAGGCAAAGTTTAAAGGCTTTCACGGTCTCACAAGGCATGTTTTAGATGTGTGATGTGTGGTAATTCAAAGTATTTCATAATTCAATAAATGACCTTTTAGGGCAACAAAAGTTGTTCAAGTAAAATTCCAGCTATGTTTACATGCATGCACACAAATGCAGAGTTATCCGATGGAGACAATAGTTTGATTGAATTAAACCGGGGGTGTTCCCGTAGGCTATATTTCATCAGTTGAGATTTTTTCAAGCAATGTGAGTTAATACAGGCTTGTTATCATCAATTAAGATGATCTGCATCATGATATCTCGATTACATCACTATAAATAATTATTTTGAAATTATCCCCCAGCCCTGCTGACCGAGTGTTGTTACAGGAGCGGCGAATGTGCCCTTTTTTTTGGTGAAGTGTTTTTAACACGCTGGACATGACCGAGCTGTGGAAGAGCCTGAGATGGTTTGCATCCGCTTACGCACATTATCAGTGAGCGCATGCTGCTTCTTGGCTTCGCTTACCAAAGGCCGGTACAGAGGGTCAGAGAGAGTGGGAACAGCGCTGTGCAGGCGCTCACACCCTCAGATGAAACACCGCTTGTGCACGGGTCCATCGTTTTTCTGTGGCTTGTCTCTCCACGGCGACCTGCGCATCTCTCTCTCGTGTGTGTGTGTGTGTGTGTGTGTGTGTGTGCTCGCTTGCCTACTTAGTATCCTGTCCTCTAAGATTTCAGACATTGATTGCCTCCTCTAGAAACAGACGGCAGTATCTCTCCCTATGTTCTGCTCTGGCAGTTAGTAAACGGCCGTAGCCTTGTCTGGTTAGCTCACCGCTACACATGTGGAAGCAGATTTATCAGGCTCCGCTGTAAAGTCCTCTCTATTTCATCCCAAGTCCTTACAGCTGCCCCAGCAGAGCCGACGTGCAGCGACCGTATGCACTCACTGAGTCAGGGCTTTTTCCCATTTCATGATTTAGTATTATAATCACAGAATGCCTTCTGACCTGTGTGCTAACCAGACCAGACATAATGATCTGCACCCTGCTCATATTTTATGCTGAGGTGGCGCTGTGGCGGATACCCCCCCCCCCCGGAGATGATGCATGTGTGCCGAAGACCTGACCCTTGGTCACCTTACACTCTCTTACCGCTGTCTACATGGTGTCATGGAGAGGGACGCGGTTCATACCAATGACTTGATTTCAGACATAGGGGATAAAAGAAAAAAAAACACTCCTCATCGCTGGAGTGTATATTTCAGCTCTGGGACAAATTAGTAAGGGGCATCTATGCGGCATGAAAATGGCTCCAAATGAACAAGCTTGGAATATAAAAAGTATTGGACAATTCCGTCGGTCCCGGGTTCCTTCTGTGTGGAGTTTGCATGTTCTCCCCGTGTTAACGTGGGTTCTCTCCGGGTTCTCCAGCTTCCTCCCACAGTCCAAAGACATGCAGGATGGGGATAGGTTAATTGGTGACTCTAAATTGCCCGTAGGTGTGAATGTGAGCATGAATGGTTGTTTGTCTCTACATGTCGGCCCTGCGATAGACTGGCGTCCTGTCCAGGGTGTACCCTGCCTTCGCCCAATGACAGCTGGGATCGGCTCCAGCCCCCCGCGATCCTGAATACAGGATAAGCGGTAGACAATGGATGGATGGATGGATTGGACAATTCCGCCCACTCCGAGACGTTGTATCACTGCTCGTCCACCTTGAACCAGCACCGCTGCTTTCATGAGCTTTACCACAGATCAAATTTAGTGAAAAGAAATCAAATAATCAGAGAGAGACCACACATTGTACTTGTATTTTTTATACAGTGCATAGGGAATAAAGGTGGAAGACGGAGAGACAAGCGGCCATGACGCTGCTTTGTTCTTTGAATATAAAACATGTTCTGCTCTTTGTGGCACGTCCAATTTGGCAAGTAATTGAAAAAAATAAATCCCTAAATTAGAGACGTTTCATGTGTTTTGAGGGTATATTTGCCTGAAGCATCAGTTAACTCAGTTTGCCAAGACAATCGTATCACGTTTAAAATAGACGGCTTCTTTCTTCTCCACCAGAGAGCAGCTGCCTCGGGATCCAAGACAAAAGTTGGGAGAGAAAAATGTCTTGCAGAGCCACTGATTCACATCAAGGCTCATTTTTTATTTAGGGGAATCTGTCACCATGGCTGGGTGACGCTGCACTGTTTGGCAAACGAGGTAAAAATATTCATATTTACTGTCCCTCTAAACCAAAGGAGGTTAGGAGTGTTTTTTATGAGCTGTTGGAGTTATCGTGCCCCGTGATACAAACGATATAACGAGCTCTATCAAAAAGATGACTATAAAATCCCATCACCTTCATCTGCATTGGCCTTGATGGGGACGTTTACTGGTGCGGTTGTTGACTGTGAGGAACGGCGTCATAAGGTGCCACGCCATATTACCAGCCCCGAGAATGGTTTGTTTTTGCTGCTGTTTATATTTCCTCCTGATGCAAAATTTGAAAAATAACAAACATAACATAATAATATTTTCCTTGAATCCTGGAAACAATCACATGAGGTATCAGGATCTTCCAGGGCTGCACGATTCCATCCAAAAAGATCATCAGAATAATATTTCAAACATTTTTTTAGATACATAAAGACAATACAATTGCATTGCTTTCTCCTCCATGTTGGGCTACATTCCTGCTAAGTACACATCTTTGCCTCAAAATAAGACTGGTCCATATTCCCTTATTCATAGTGCATCTCCTAGAGGCTAAACAGAACGTACCAAACATTTTTGTCACACCGATGTCCACGCTCCATTCCTGCCAATCAGCTCATCTTTGCAGCAAAATAAGGTTTAGATTTAGGTTTTTCTTCACCTGAATTCGGTGTGTTTTCCCTCTGGTGGCTGGTTGGAAGAAGCTCTAGCGAGCCCAGTAGGATCCGTCTCTCCCACTGATACCCAAGAAGGATTTTGATTTCTTGTAAAAAAGGACTTTCCCTTTTTACTGCATGTGTTTCAGTCTGATTGGCCCTAAACTAGTTAATTCCTTATTTCTGCAGGCTGTGTTGTGGTTCGGGGGGTAATGGAGAGATTAGACTTAACGATATGAGCCAGGTAATGGCTTGGCCTGACAGATGTGCACCGTTGTGAACCAAATGAGCATCTGGCGGTGTCTTTTACATCCTGGCCTTTTCTAGTTTGACAACTTCCATGATGTTTGTACTTGATCTCACCACAATATTTTATGAGAAAGGGTAAATGCTGCTCTTTGGTCTTGGAAGTGTGCACACACTAAAAGGATAATTCCACATTGAGAAAAAATCTCTGAATGGTCACTAATGGAAAAATGGCTCCAGCAGCACCACTCTGCTTCTCTCAGAACAACAAACACAGCTGGAGTCCTCTCCAGAAGGCATCTGAAGTCATCTGAGGCTGGCTCTGCTCTCATTTTGGCAGCAGCTCCCCCTCAATTTTCACCTGCTATATTGTTGTTGTTCCAATGGACCTCTCTTTTTAGCTCTGTGTCTTTTTCTTTTTTTTTTTTTTTTTATTACACTTGAGCTAAAATTGGCAATCCAGGACTGCAGTCTTGTTAGAGACTTACCTTGGACAACTTCACTCTACAAAAGGACAACCTGACCAACAGCCCGATGTGCAAAATGACAATTTGTATTTAAATTACGATAAACATAAATATGCCTCCGGAGGCCTGCGTTGCTTTCTTCAAGAATTCAGGTTAAGTCATTAACATACAAATAGTGATTTTGCAGGTGGATTATTCCTTTAATAACAGTTGCAACTAAATAATCAGGCATAGGTCTATCTATTTGAGTTTAAACAGAGATAATATCTAAAAATGCATTATAAATCATGTATAAACATCATGTGTTGCCTCATTGTTTCCCCAGTGTCTCTCTTGTCTCTAAAGGCTCTGGAAGCCTTTTAGACCCCCCTCAACGTTTTTTTTTTTACATTTTTATTGTTTGGGTCCAAAGCTGCCTCCTCAGATGGAGCTTGTCTGTGGGGCTTTGCTGAGTCACTCCCACCTAATGGAGAACATCTGCTTCCATGCTTTTTACTACTCACAGTGCGCCTCTATGAGGGAGGGGGAGGGAGGGATAGGGAGGATAGAACAAGCTGCAAGCCAGAACTGAAGGCAGCGGTCTGGTTTCTGGTGCTCTGATCTGTCTGCATCGTAGCTGCTTTTTACTGAAACTCCGTCCTCTATGTCTGTTTATGACACATCATTTGGTTCTGTTCTACATGTCGTGTGTAATATAGTCGATAAGGCGAAGTACATTTGCATCCCCCCTCACTTTATCTGTACAAATGAATAAAAGATAAATGCATGATTTAAGACAACTCGTCAGCTTTCCCAGCTGCTTGGTCCTGGACTCATTCACGTGAACAGGAAAAAACCCATTAGGACCTAATGATTTTAAATACAGTCTCACTGGGAAGGCAAGTTATCCCCTGATTTACAGACACTTTACCAATGCAATTCTTTGTTTTTGTTTCCTTTTTTCATCTCTCTCAAGTCAGTGTCAACCGTCAAAAATAAAAAAAATTATCCTTTTGACTGTCTTTTCCTGTGTTTTTGCATCAAAACACACAACTCCAATGATGGAAACAAAAAATTGCATTTTCATTGATGGAAAAAAAAAATCAGCATTAGTTGTTTTATATGAATTAATATAAGCTTTATATTGCTGTGAAAAAAATCTCCTTCACACAAATATATTTATTCAAGTTTCCCCGCCCAAAACTGCATTTTACATTTTGAACATATCATTATAACGTTATGATGGTAAAACTGTGTTTTATGTTGCCTATCCTTTCATTTTTAGAAAAAGGCTATTTACATACATGTATATGTACATCTGGTAAGAAGTAGTCGTACAAGCCCTTGTGCTTTCTTGTTTTCTGCCTACTTTTGTTGCCTTTTAACTTCTATTGTTAACAATCTCAGTTAGCTCATGGAAATATTCATGTTTGTTGTCTTTTCTCCGACAGATTTGTTCTCTAGTCTGATCCCGGACATCTGCTGCAGTCATGTTTAGGAACAGCTTGAAGATGTTGCTGACGGGAGGGAAGGCCAACCGCAAGAGTCGCAGCAGCGGTGAGTCTGTCAGCCACAAACAACGAGGATAAACCTGTCAGCGCGCAGAAGGTGCTCGCCATTCTGTGAGGGTTTATTTTTAGGAAGAAGCTCAGAAGCTTGAAATGTATTTTGGGGTCCTTAAGGAGTAATCTATGACTGCTGCTGAAGACCCCTGTTCTGCTTTAAATAGATCCAAACCAGCTCATCAGTTTTGCTGCTCAAACAGCTTTACCTCCTGTTGCAGAAAACCCAACACCACTTTTTCCCCACCGGTGCTTATAATATGCTTCGGACATGCGATGTCATGCTCCGCTGTGGAGATTTTCTTTTTGGGTTCCATTGTACACTTTCCTGATTGGATGGCTTTGCTTGGGAGCACGACCACGACCAGCAGCTCCACCAGACTGCTCAATGCAGGTTTCACTGTTTGTCGCTGGAGGCTCCTCTCGCTACGTGCCTCCGCCTGACCAACGCGTTCCTTTAGCTGCGCCATCAAAGCTCAACAAAAACTCAAACTCCTCAAACTCAATCTGCCAGAGAAGCCCTTCTTGTAGGTTTGGTTGAAGTTTTCAAGGTCGGGCCGTACGTTGTTGATCTTGTTGTATTTCAACACGATTCCGTCGTGCATGTTAGGGTGTGACACTTGGCCTAATGGTCGGGTAATCGGAGGGTCTTGAAAATGTTTGAAACTCTGCTTGAGGGGTTGCCTCCACTTGGCTCTCAACATGGCGACTGTGCTATCAACACTAAAAGTGCTAATAACGATGACAGTAAGGCTTTGCTAGCCGATGTGGCACGCTCGCATGCAGAAGTCAACAAAGCACAGAGAAGCTCTGATTACAACACACACAGAGGGACAGCCACTTCACGCTCAGGAAAGACATTATTGCTCCATATATTCACATGACAAATTGTTTATTTGCTGCGATGTAATGTTCTGAATATGGTATAGACCTACCTTCTAAAGGCCTTCTTTCTATGGTCATTCCTGCTGTAGTCATGGTAACTTGTTATGTGTCTTCGTATGTGATCGTGGGCTGTTGGGAGACGTCTTACATCTATAAACTGAAAGTGTAATTGTTTTACGACGGTGGCTGAAGCGTTTCAGTCGACTCATCACACCTAACGACAAACTCCTGCTCATCAACGCATATGAGCAGTGGTAGCACTTTAAATGAATGAATTGATGTTTAATTGGTTAATCCACCATTTCCTACCACTTATTTTGGTCCTGGTCAATATATTTGATTGATAATATCCCAAGGAATCATTTGTATACAGCTGGGAATTACCAACAACAAAATCAAGTACTTCATAATAATAGTTGTCGGCTGTATTGTACCGACCACTTTTTACATCATTCTTTGGTATGATCATTCTTTGGTATGACCCACACACACACACACACACACACACACACACACACACACACACACACACACACATGAAACCTCTCTCACTTAGCGGAGCAGGGCCTACGATGACGTAGAGAACCCCAGCCTAAAGCAACAGAGCAGGCGCTGTAATTGGAATAATAATTTTCAACACAGGGTCTGAGTCTCCCCAGCACAGGCTCTTTATTGTGAAATGAACGGCATTTTACGAGGGCTTCCGTCTAGCCTCCCACTCAATTTGAACGGATTAATATCCCATAGTTTATTATGTCACCATCCCTTCTCTCGACTTTATTCAATACGTTTATAAAGAAATCCGTTTTTGCAGTTGTTTTGGAGTCTGTGGCGTATCGATGCTATGACTTCTACCAATTATCACACAGAATGATCGATGATCAACTTATTCTTTGAAAAGATGTTTTGCAGGAAGGCAGTTTGTCACTGGTTGTTATGTGGTGATGTAAAAAAAAATGCATCTGTTTTCAGTCTGATTCAGCTGTATTTTCCCCCCAGCATACATTTTTTAAAAAGTATGTAAATAATTCTTTTGTTATCTAAAATCTACTTGCTGAACAAAACTTGCTGCTTTAAATATTTAGAAGGCACTATACTTGGTGAATACTAAAGTTAGTTATAGAAAATGTTCTAAAAGAAAGAGATTAAAATTGAATCGCAATTCTTCACAAAAAGGTGCTCCATGCTGCTTTATTTTAAATAATAAAAACATCCATATTGAACTCTGTTATTCATTCAGAGCTTAATACGTGTGTTGACTCATTCACTCGCACTGTGATGTCACGTCAAGGCTGGAGTGCAACAGCATTAACAGCAGCAGCATTAACAGCAGCAGCATTAACAGCAGCAGCATTAACAGCAGCAGCATTAACAGCAGCAGCATAAACAGCAGCAGCATAAACAGCAGCAGCAGCAGCATAAACAGCAGCAGCAGCATTAACAGCAGCAGCATTAACAGCAGCAACAGCATTTACAGCATTAACAGCAGCAGCATTAACAGCAGCAGCAGCATTAACAGCAGCAGCAGCAGCATAAACAGCAGCAACAGCATTTACAGCATTAACAGCAGCAGCAGCATTAACAGCAGCATTAACATTAACAGCAGCAGCAGCATAAACAGCAGCAGCATTAACAGCAGCAGCATAAACAGCAGCAGCATTAATAGCAGCAGCAGCATAAACAGCAGCAGCAGCATAAACAGCAGCAACAGCATTAACAGCAGCAGCAGCATTAACAGCAGCAGCATAAACAGCAGCAGCAGCATTAACAGCAGCAGCATTAACAGCAGCAACAGCATTAACAGCAGCAGCATTAACAGCAGCAGCATAAACAGCAGCAACAGCATTAACAGCAGCAGCATAAACAGCAGCAGCAGCATTAACAGCAGCAGCATTAACAGCAGCAGCATAAACAGCAGCAACAGCATTAACAGCAGCAGCAGCATAAACAGCAGCAGCAGCATTAACAGCAGCAGCATAAACAGCAGCAGCAGCATAAACAGCAGCAGCAGCATTAACAGCAGCAGCTGCATTAACAGCAGCAGCATAAACAGCAGCAGCAGCATAAACAGCAGCAGCAGCATTAACAGCAGCAGCATAAACAGCAGCAGCAGCATAAACAGCAGCAGCAGCATTAACAGCAGCAGCTGCATTAACAGCAGCAGCAGCATTAACAGCAGCAGCTGCATTAACAGCAGCAGCATTAACAGCAGCAGCAGAATTAACAGCAGCAGCAGCATTAACAGCAGCAGCTGCATTAACAGCAGCAGCATTAACAGCAGCAGCAGCATTAACAGCAGCAGCATAAACAGCAGCAGCAGCATAAACAGCAGCAGCAGCAGCATTAACAGCAGCAGCTGCATTAACAGCAGCAGCATTAACAGCAGCAGCAGAATTAACAGCAGCAGCTGCATTAACAGCAGCAGCAGCATTAACAGCAGCAGCTGCATTAACAGCAGCAGCAGCATTAACAGCAGCAGCAGAATTAACAGCAGCAGCTGCATTAACAGCAGCAGCAGCATTAACAGCAGCAGCATTAACAGCAGCAGCATTAACAGCAGCAGCATTAACAGCAGCAGCAGCATTAACAGCAGCAGCAGCAGCATTAACAGCAGCAGCAGCATTAACAGCAGCAGCATTAACAGCAGCAGCATTAACAGCAGCAGCATTAACAGCAGCAGCAGCATTAACAGCAGCAGCAGCATTAACAGCAGCAGCATTAACAGCAGCAGCAGAATTAACAGCAGCAGCTGCATTAACAGCAGCAGCTGCATTAACAGCAGCAGCATTAACAGCAGCAGCAGAATTAACAGCAGCAGCAGCATTAACAGCAGCAGCAGCATTAACAGCAGCAGCATTAACAGCAGCAGCATTAACAGCAGCAGCAGCATTAACAGCAGCAGCATTAACAGCAGCAGCAGCATTAGCAGCAGCAGCATTAACAGCAGCAGCAGCATTAACAGCAGCAGCATTAACAGCAGCAGCATTAACAGCAGCAGCAGCATTAACAGCAGCAGCATTAACAGCAGCAGCATTAACAGCAGCAGCAGATTAAGCAGCAGCATTAACAGCAGCAGCAGCATTAACAGCAGCAGCATTAACAGCAGCAGCATTAACAGCAGCAGCATTAACAGCAGCAGCAGCATTAACAGCAGCAGCATTAACAGCAGCAGCAGCATTAACAGCAGCAGCATTAACAGCAGCAGCATTAACAGCAGCAGCATTAACAGCAGCAGCATTAACAGCAGCAGCAGCATTAACAGCAGCAGCATTAACAGCAGCAGCAGAATTAACAGCAGCAGCATTAACAGCAGCAGCATTAACAGCAGCAGCATTAACAGCAGCAGCAGCATTAACAGCAGCAGCATTAACAGCAGCAGCATTAACAGCAGCAGCATTAACAGCAGCAGCAGAATTAACAGCAGCAGCATTAACAGCAGCAGCATTAACAGCAGCAGCATTAACAGCAGCAGCAGCATTAACAGCAGCAGCATTAACAGCAGCAGCATTAACAGCAGCAGCATTAACAGCAGCAGCATTAACAGCAGCAGTGGCAGCAGCGTGACTGGACTACCCTCCAGTGTTTCTGTGTCTGTTGCTGTCACTTTGCAGAGAATCCTCCCAGCAGACCAGTGCTGTTCTCACAATCCTCCACTAAAACATGTGTATCTTGCCGTTTCCTACAGTTTGCGGTACACAGAGTGTGTACACGCCCAAATACAGCAACACACATGCAAACACACTACTTCAAACCATTTAAAAACACCAATGCACGCTATTTTAGTTACGCTACCTGTGTATCCACTTTTCCCCTCTTACTTAGCTCTCCAAGGACATCTGGAGGTTTTAGCAACCCTGACTTATCAGCTTGTAATAGACAGGGAGCGCTAGAGAGCTACATCCCATTGCGGCTGCTGTGGGAGGAGCACCTCTCTCGACCACTCTAAAAGCCTGCCTCTGTGCTCGGATACGCCGACCGCTGAAAAGGGTCTTCAGTTCAAGTGTGAGATTGTGAGAGGAGCCGGGCGTCCTCTGCGTTTGATGCAGTCTGAAGTGAGCTTGGGGCTTCAGGAATGCTTGAAGCTCTGAAGGGGAATGTGCTCTCTAATCTGGAGACAAACAGATGACCGGCTGGCCCTTCATCTGCATTGTTTGAGCCCCAAGTTGCTTAGACAGTGAATGGAATTTTTAATTTTTTTAATTGAATCACCAAGATTAGCTCTGATTGGGATGATGCTGAATTGTATAAATCTCTATTGTGACACACAGGCTATTATCTCTCCGGGAGCTGCACTGCGTAGCCGCTTTTCTCAAGGGGATACCGATATCAGGCCGATGCCGACTTAAATAGCCGGATCAGGGTATGGGTGACAATGGGGCCGATCTGTTCAGTTCACTGTTTTGTTAATATTCTGTTATATTTTCTATACATTATATACTGTAATTTCAATTAAGTGTTGGTGTTGACCAATGCGGTGGTTCCTTTTAAAAGGTTGAAAAGTGACAGGAATTACAATTTAAGATTTGTCTTTTGTTGTATTTGTTACCTTCATAGACTGCATGTAAAAAGGTGATGTAGACATTGTGACGTAGCTTACTAATTAGTAATCACAAGATAGCCACACCCTAAAACATACCCTGCTTCAGCATCTTAGGGACCATAGTTTACCAACAGCTTTACCAAAGCTTCATTGAAGTAGACTTGGGTTTGTGACCATAAACTCTTGTTGACAATGTCTACTTTGAAAATAAATCAAGTAAGAAGTAGTCATTTTCTCATCGAGTCTCATGCAATCAGACAGAGGAGGCGCCCCCTGATGGCCAGTAGCAAGAACACATGTTTAAGGCACTTAGTGTTGGCTTCACTTCACTGGAGGTTGGCGCCTGGTTCTAGTTCAGACTAGGGCTGCACGATTCTGGAAAAAATGTGAATCACAATTTTTTTACTTGAGATTAGAATTGAGATCACGATTCTCTTGCACGATTTTTTTCCACAAAATGTTTATTGCACTGATGAACTTTAACAAAACAAAAAAACATTGCTTTGGCAGAGGCATAGTAGTAGTTCTATCATTGGAAGATAAATAATTTTTACAAAAGTAAAAAAAAAATTGAGACATGCGGCTGATAGTGAAATCAGGCGCTTTAAAATGAACTGTCAGGCTCAAATACGGCTCCGTTGTCCGACTGGACGTAGCGGAAAAATGATCGATTTCCTGCAATTCTGCCTCGACCACTGCCCGCTGCTTATTGTACATGTCGGGAAGCGCAATGTTTGAAAGTAGTTGCGGGAGGGGATCTAGTACCGTTTGTCGTGAGTGTTTATCATCTTCCGAAATCCCTCATGTTGTACAGTGTTTATCGGGGCCACCTCCACACCACCGAATGCGAACCTTTTTTGGGCACGAGGTGATGTCAAGACGCTTTACCATAGGTTAAGGGAGGAGGCAGCGGCACTGCTGCGTTTGGGGGCGCTTCAAAAAATCCGGGAGGAAATAGGAGCATTTGTGATGCAGCTCGAGATCTAAAATGCTTCAGAATCGCTGTGTGTAGAAATGAGATCACGTTTATGTGTGAATCGAGATCGCGATTTTTTAACGGTTTTCTGTGCAGCCCTAGTTCAGACTTTCTTTTTTTTACAAACAACCACAGAGCTGTAAGTGCAAAGTCATATGCACCGACAGCTCATTGGTCGGAGAGTCTGGAGCGACTGTCACGCCTCATCGTCATCGCTCCATTAGGCCAAATTAAGTTTCAGAGAGTCGTGTGCATTTTTCTCTTTTCTCATGTTTTATTTATGTTGGGGGAAACTACATTATGTAGCCTGTTTTGTCTTCAGACACTCATTAATAGATGAGTCAGTCTCAAATTCGCTCGCTTTCCTCTCTGGCTCCGACCGCTCTGCCATTAATCAGACACCTTTTAATATCTGAAGCGAGCGTTCACTTGAGAGCGAGTTAAATCTCACGCTCTGAGATACAGGCTGTTTAAACGGGGGAAATGGATAAATGTCTCGCAATAACGACAGCAGCAGTGTTTACATATCAGAAAATGCCCGGAGTGTTTCCATTAAGACATTAAACCAGTGTATGCATTTTAGGTGTTTTTTGTTGTTGGTTTTTTAGAAAGCAGCCCAACTGCTACTGTTGCCTGCAGCTGTTTCATGTAAGTACACCAGACTGGGAAGCTAAAATGTGAGCGGGAAGGAAAACGTCCCCTCATGGTCTCTGATATTACTTTGTGCTCCATACTTTTCTAAAATGGAGAGGTTGCTTTTTGTGGCGTTATTGGGGACATTTTGACTGCCGTGTTCTTCTCTTATCCATTGGTCTGGATTTGGAACAAAGTCAACAGCCTGACACTGGAGTTCCGGTTTATGGCACTGGTTGGACTGGGAAGTGAGAACCGGGTTGAAAGGTTGGGCTGACTGGACGGAGAGCGGTTGCATGACTAATAAGATCTCCGAGAGACGGGCTTGAGCGTGACACTCGAGCAGACAAGGTGAAGCTTGTCCCATTCACACTCTTCTGACAGTAAGTCATGGGCGTTTTGCTGCAGCTAATGTTTTATTTAGTGCTCATGAAAAATAAGTGATTATTAGTATGAATGATCAGGACAGCGGATTTGATACTTCAGCACTCCTCTATTATTGTTTTATACTGTTCCTTTTTACAAATGTATTATTAATCCCTGACGACCTGTCTCAAGTTTCTTGCAAAAAAATCAGTGCATCCCACGTTAACATACTTGTTAGCTGAGCGGGACACTCGGCTGCTCCCATCACTGAGATGCTGAACTCAAAGTGTGGCTACGTATCTGATTTTAAGCCTATTTGTGTCTAAAAGGGGTACGTTCAGGCACAACCTGGTTTCTCTCATGCTGAAATGATTAGTAAATGAATTGATCATTTAATCGGCAGAAAGATTAAAAAAAAAAAAAAAAAACCTTACCTATAGCACTTAGATCATAGCACTGTTGTTCTTAAGGTATGTTTGCTGAACAGCTACTACTTTACTCAGACGAGGACCTAACACAGATAATCTGTTTCTGTGAAGAAGATAATTTCTGAACGTTTCATAGCTGTACGCCCCCCAGTTTGAAAACCACTACCCTGAGGAATGGATGTACGAACTTCATACACATTTTCCATTTGGCATGAAAGATAAAAAGGCCCACAACACGCTGCTGTGATAGCGTCCGTGTTTCCTCCGTTCAATCAGACGGGGAAATGTTCCAGTAAGCAACAAGTCTGACAGGCAGCAGGTGCTTGACAGGAATCAGATCCCCTTATCACAGCACTCCAACTGATGGCTCCTTTTCCACGGTGGAGGAGAAATCTAATTAGAGATCATCAGATCCGCATACATGCTTTGAGCTCCAAGGTACGAGGAGTGACACAACAGTCAGGCCCAATGCACTGTAATTATTGTCAATCTGAAATCGGAGATAAGCCCACCTGCGCTGGGCCAATGTGACTTCCAGATACCTCGCACAAGTCGATTCTAAGCACAGGCCATTATTACGCTACATGCTACTTATTCCCAAGGTGGTTATGTATACAACTACTGGCCCGATATTCCTGACGATTGTTGGAAGGGTGAAGCATGGGCCACAAGAGGAAGTCATTACATTTAAGAATTGCTCTTCATTGATATGAATGGCCTCGGCAGAGGTCTGCTCTCCATATGCCCCTTTTATTTATCCGTCCACTTCACATGATCGATCCGACCGAGCGTTAATGTCCCCACTGCATTCTGGGGTTTTCAAAATGAATTAGTAATGTGCTAAAATGACCGTAAGATACAAGGGGAAATATTAAAAATGCTTTCTTGATTTAGATTTGAGGAATTGTTTTGGTTTGTCTGCCACTTATACCCCCGTTTTGAACATAGAAAATTGAAAAATCAATTGAAAAGATAAATGCACAATCCTTTGTTTTCACATTGCATCTGTTGTTTTGCTAGGTATATTAGGCATTCGCAAGTGATTTCATCTGTTTCAGTCATCAGTATGCCGTAAAATCTAATGAATGCAATGGAAGGACATGCATATGCAGGTGTTGAACATTTACATATATATTGCTGCTCCTTGCATGCAAAGGAAAAGCTATGGGAACATCAGTGACTGCATGTAGAAATGAATCATTCCAGCTATCAGATCAGGTGAACGAGGGACAGGAGGAGCAGCGGCAGCTTCATATGAGCCGATTCTGGCTGATCTCCACCGAGCGACAGATTGGCGCCTACTGCTCCACAGAATGTCCTCTTCCTTCCTGTATTAATGAACCCAGGGGGAGAAAAATGAATGGAGGGAATTCAGTGGACCATGTTCTTTGAAAACATGCAGAGGAATATCATATTTAGACCTACATTTGCCCAATAAGCTACAGATTAGAAGATGTTAAATTTGGCCCAAGTAATGGATACGTTTTTCTATGAAGTTGATAGCTGATGCTTTAGGCAAACAACTTACAACAAATATGTTCTTTAGGCATCAATCTGCTTTCTTGATTCATTATTTAAAAATTGTAAGAGCGTTGCAGAAAATCTTTTTAAAGGGAGCACATTTTAGAATCTGTTGCCTTTGCGGTGTTTTTATCGATTGATCATCAAAAAAGCTGCCATTTTGGTTCTATTATTCCTGTTGTGTCATTCTTATGTTGCAGATTGATCTCTAAAGTCCTCTTTATCTCACACCGTGCATGATGAAAAGTCCCTGCCTTTCTTAGTTGGCTTTCAAATGTGAACATTAGGATGCTGCGTAAACACAGCAGACTGTAGACGGCAAAGCAGACAATGGATTAGTGAATCAATACGGTGCACAGCTGCCTGACCTTTGGTTACTAAGGACAACAGCCTGATACAAACTCTTTGAGCCTCACTGCAACGTGTCAGCTTCCTTCCATCGGCTGCTGACATTTATTTCTCAGGTTTCCTTGTTGCAGCCGGCGACTGACCAACTGTGCAGCATCAGGAACCGTCTGGGTAAAGTTGTTATGGTGATGCATACACGGGAGATGCATTAATTATGTTAGAAAAGGAAGTGTGGAGTTGTTTTTTCTCCCGTAGTGGACATGGAGGGCCATGGAGGGAGGCTGCACCCTCATCAGCCTCCTCCTCAAAGCAACAGAGCACAGGAGAAGCCGCTCCTCACTTCCCGCCATGCAGACAGCATAACGAGCGGCGACCAGGTGGGCGACGCGGCCCACGAAGCCGGCAACCTCATCAGCCGGCACCTGTGGCCTCGTCACTGGGTCGCCATGGCAACAAAGCTGTGGTAAAATGAGAGTGTGATGAAGGTCAAAGACAATTCAGACGTAGCGTCGAGAGGGCCGGGGGGGGGGATGACTTGACCGAAGTGTCAGCAGTGGCACTCTCCTATCTCGTGGAGTGTGGGAGGCACTTAGAGGTCCATCATTATGGTTCAGTGCCGCCACTTGATGCACACGCCGCCCTTGTCACAGATACCCATGAGCCTCTAGTGAATCTATCCTTCCAGTCCTTCTGACTCAAGAACGTGACGGTGTGAAACATCTTCTGCTTTCCTATGTGAGAGTCAGGTTTGGGCCCGGAGATGTGGCTGAAATCCATGATATTCAAGAGTAACTTCACTCTATAATAAAGTGTCACTTTATTAAACTTTAAATAGATTCTTTTACCAGCCTGTAGGGTGAATTGCAACAGCAGTTCCTTTCTTTTCCAAATGAAATTCCATCAAATGACCCTTCGTTAAGCTCCGCCCCCTCACTGCTTCTCCCTCTGTCAGAGCTGCCACGGAGCCCACACTGTCACCAACTGCACTCTGAATAAATACCTTGTTTTAAATAAAAAGATTTGGGGAGAAGCAGACAGAAGGGTTAAAGAGTATTATATTAATACAATGATTTATAATTTAATCGGCAGAGAAGTAATCATCACCAATTTTGAAAAGTGAGAAAAAGTAGTTTACAGCTGTCAGATGATTTTCTCTATTACATATCATTGTGAATTGCATATCTGTGAGTTTCAAACTGTGTTGGACAAGACAAGGTCACCTTGGAGTCTGGCAACGTGTCACTCATAGTTTGAGTTTTTGTCCACAGCCACTCCGAAGCTTTTAGTTGATGAAAAGTCGTTACATTTTCATCAACTTTTTAGCCATTACTCTTAAATGCTTTCCATCTTAATTTGTGGCCAAAGCCATTCATTTAGTCATTTTAGTCTCGTCATGAAAAAAAAGGTTGTTGACCAACATATTTCATCATCGTTTTCGTGAACACTGTTTTCCTACCTGGGAGAGTGAAAAAGGTTTTTTTTTAATTCCATCTGTCACCTGTCCTTCTACAGAACATGCAGTACTTTTGAAGAAAACTTTCAATACTAGATATTGTCATTGCTGATTTAAAAAAGAACCCCACCCACAATGCTGTGAAGAGTATTCTTGCTGGACTGCACGTTGTTCCTCACCACAGTGAAGCACGTCCTCTTGTAGTGCACGCTGGTGTGCGAGAGACGGCGGCGAATCGTGCCTCGGTTTGTCGAGCATCGGTTCTGGATTGATGATCGGCATGAATCCGTGTGAAAGACTCGACGTGTGTGTAAAATCAGCACATGAGACGTGTTCCGTCAGCCGTCGGACTCCCATGGCGAACCCTCCAACGTCCCGCTGACATCGCCGTCGGTCCTGTTCTCGTCTCTGAGTAATGCATCTCGCCTTGTGGAAGTACGGCGACATTTAAACGGAGTCGGCGGCCGCGTCTCTCCCATGCGGCCTTGTTTGTAGAGATGGAGGCTCCGGCAGTAGGGAGTGGGTGGGCAGCGCGATGCGTCGGTCTAACCTTCCTCCGCTCTCTGATCACAACGTCAATAGTGGGAAGTCTCGCTCTCGTCTTAATGTGTCCCTTAACTCTTGTTCTACTTGCTTTCCTGCTGCCCCTCTACGGCCTTTTCCTTCTCATTTCCTCCTGAGTATGCTTCCTTCTGGTCTTTCAGGCAGGAAGTCGCTAATCACAATCCAACGCTGACATTTCTGCTGGATGCATGTCAACTCTTTACTCTGTGTGAATGTTGACAGCTTGATTAAAGGGACGTGTTCACGGCTGAGGCGTGACTGATATGAAGCAGTTGGCGTTAGCGTGACCTAGATATGGTGTCTTTAATTAAAGGTGCCGACTGAGCGGGGATACATTCTAAGCACAATGGGACAATGTAGGATTTTATAAAGGATTGCAATAAAAAACAACCAAAAAAATATACATCAGGATAATCGTAGATATCGTCACAAGAAACCTGAAAAAGCTTTCTAATGAAAAATATTTTTTTAATGTTTAATTTATTCCTCTTTGTATTTATGCAGACTTATGATTTATGATCATGCAATTTAAGATTATTTGATCATTTTTCACAAAATAATAAAATATAAAAATATTTGTTGACACAATACAAAGTGACTTCACTGCCATTTTAAGAGTTTTAAGTATATTTTGATGATAATCGGGGTAATAATGCAATTTCAATGTATTTTTGCCACGATAGTCATGAAACACTGCACTTTGAAGTCAGTGGAAGTCTGAGGGAAGGAGGTGGGAACCAAGAACGCGGCAGACAGACGCAAGTTAGCTGGTGAACAAACAGTCAGATATCCCCTCCAGAGCTGGTGGAGACCAAAAACGGAGCTAAAATCAAAGTGAGGATTGTAACTTCGCTCCGGCGCCGAAATGGCGTATAAATAGAAGTATAAACGGTTTGATAACACATCGCAATGTTTGCAACTTACCCCAAAGTGGCAGAATATTTGGTTAAAGCAGCTTCACAATTGCCAATTTTGCAATCTCAATATCCTAAATGCCTCTCTTTGAAACCGCAATCTCTATAAAAACGATGACTCGTTCAGCCCCAAGTAAAAAGTGAAAAGATCAGTCGGCACTGGAGATCACTGGCTTTGAAAGAGTTAAGGAATTCTGCCCTGCATGGCTGAAAGAAGAGAGAGGAGGAGGATGAGGGAGAGTTATTGCTGCCAGAGAGCGAGAGGAGGAGGAAGAGGAGGGGGAGGAGGTGGAGGAGGAAGAGAGAGAGAGAGAGTTGCCGGTCTGCCTGTGTGTGTGTGTGTGTGTGTGTGTGTGTGTGTGTGTGTGTGTGTGTGTGTGTGTGTGTGTGTGTGTGTTTTGTATGTGTGTGTGAGTGTATGCGTACCGACACCTGGCGCTCGCCCTCCCTCGCTGCTCACATTGTGGAGAGCTCTCTGCCTGTCTGGGTCATTCTTTACCCCTCTCTCTCTCTCTCTCTCTCTCTCTCCTCTCTCTCACCCTCTTTTTCCTTCTATTCCCTCCCTCTATCTTTCATCCTTTTTTCCCTTCTCCTCCCTGTGTTTTTTCCTCTCCGTGCCCCTACAATCTCCTCCTTTTGTTTAGGATCTGCCTTACTATGGTGCAGGATTTTTACTGCCTGGGCAGACGAGGCGCTCCACTGACAAAGGTGAGCCGGAGGAATCGGGGTGGGAGGATGGATGGATGGCTGGATGGATGGATGGCTGGATGGCGCAGATGTAGATGTGGGAATCTCTGTTGTGAACGTAGGGAGTGGTGGAAAGAGCCCCTGTTCATTCAAGCTTCAGCCGTTAATTGTATTCTCAGGGATTTTTGTCTGAGCAGCTCAACGCGTGGGCGTCTCCATGTGTGTTTTTAAAGGTGAAGGGTTCAAGAAGTGTTTAGTGTCTCTGGTTCTTTTTTTTCACCCGTGTCAGCAGCATGTGTCAAACCCCATCTCAGCTGGTTTGTCTCCTCCGTTGTGGCCGCTGTGCACCGCGTCACCTTGACCCGGTAGTGGACTCGCAGCAATCACTGTCTCGGGGGCTTCGTGCCACACCTTAAGCATAGACACTGTGTGTGTGTGTGTGTGTGTGTGTGTGTGTGTGAACTGACATTGATCCACTGTGCTGCTTCATGTAATATCTGTCGCTCTTTTCGACTTCAACTGAATAACATCAAGTGTCTCTGCTTGCTGTCACTGATTGGTTTCCACAGAATTATGTCTCTGTTTATTGTTTTCCCATCTCTCAACATCCACCTCACTCGTCCTCCCAAACCTCTGTTTTCACACGGACCAAAACGTGTCTCTATTTACTGTCTATCATATCATATTTAAATCAGAATTTTCATTTAGAATGGCTGCTCGTGTTTGGCTACAATTTTAGTTGTGAGAATGTTGGCTCCATTTTGTTTACTTGCATTCAGGATTATATTGTAATGTTACCACCAAATACTTTTTGCTTTCTTGTTCTTTTAATTAGATATTTGAAATCCTCTTTTGTTTTGTAAAGGATACCTCTAAAACTTGGATCTGAAGTTTGTAGTTGTGGCCATCATTTCTATCTGTTACGGTGATGTTGCGCCCATTTCAATGTTGCTACAAATAAGTCAGAAGAATCTAAATAACTTTATTTAAAAACTGGAACTCTGTGAACCTCATATGCTGTAAATAACTTCTCCTTACTCGGCAAAACACTTCAGTTAATATATACATCAATTGATCTGTAAAATAGTGGGTGGGGACCCCAAAAGCACCTCTTAAAGGTGCAGTGTGTAGTAACTAGTGACATCTAGTGGTGAGGTGGCAGATTGCATCCAACTGTCCACTCGCCACTCCCTTTCTAAACGTGTCAGAGAATCTACGGTGGCCTTCAGGTAAAAACACACTGTGCAGCCAGTGTTTGGTTTGTCTGTCCTGGGCTCCCGTAGAAACACACCGGGATGACATGGCCAACTCCATCAAGGGACCTGCTATCTATGCAGATATAAACGGCTCAGAGGTTACGAAAACACAACGATACGGAGTTTCAGGTCATCATATAGTAATGAAAACATTCTCCTAAATCCTACATGCTCTACGTTTTTAAATGACTTTAAACACAAAGATACATCATTTACTATCACACAAGGCAGAGGAATGTGTCACGATGGAGAAGCAAGAATTTGGACACATGTCTTTAAATCAATAGAGTCGCCATTTAATCTTTGGACCATTTGATCTGTGGACTAATCATTTTCCGGCTCCACCGTGACCTGACTTTTTCCGGGTAGTCATTTTCCCACTTGCCTTAACTGTGGACAATTTAAACACCTCCATCAGGAAACGCATGACCTTTTGCCGTGTGATTTAGTGCCACTGCCCATTTCCCCTGAAGTTTAACAAGCCCGTTATTAAATTTCATAAAAACATGTCATTGTTTCTTTTCGAGGTTAGCGAAGAATGTCATACATAAAATGTAAATGGAAAGTGTTTGGTTGAGGTTGTTTTTTCATAATAAATAGCGCCCTGCCGATATCATATTGAAGCATGTTCTCAAGACGCCATGCCCGCTCACCAGTCATCCACTTCCTGTCTCTCTGTTCCTTCTCTCTCCCCCTCACTCTGTCATCACTTCACTGACTGTAACTCTCTCCTTCTTTCTCGCACACTCTGCTACTCTCTCTCTCTCTCTCTCTCTCCCACCCACTCAGATATTTCTGGAGAACAAAAGGAGGAGAGAGAGGGAGATGAAAACAGTGGAGCAGGGAAGGCTTAATGTACCAGCCTTTACGTAGGCTAATGAGTCTTCACCGCTCCATCCCCTCTCTCTTCCTCCCATCCTCCTCCTCCTCCTTATCCACATCATCATCTCATGACCAAACTTGTCCTCCTCGCTCCTTCCTTTCAGGATCTCCCACCTCGGAGTCACGTCGTCGCCCCCCCCCCCTCCATCTCCATCTCCTCCAGTCGTCACGGCCGCTTCCTCCTCCTCCTCCTTCATCTCTCTTCGCTCTAACATTTTCATCACACTTTCTTGTTACATCCGTCGGACCGTTCTTCCTTCCTTTCATTCCTCGTGGCGTGGTTATTTTCTGACACCCCCTCGTCATGTTTTTTTCCCACTCATTCCACCTATTCATCATCCCTTTATTCTTGTTATTACAGGTGCTAACCATTTGCCTCAGCACTCTATTTTTAAACTATTTATTCTTTTTCGTATCTTTTTTATACATATCGTTCTATATTTTCTTTTCATAATGCATCTTTCTCTTCCTAGCACACCACACACTGACCCATACACAGACTAGACCCAAACAAAGCAGCCTGCCCAATTGTGCATTTAGCCGTGAGAAATATGAAATAACGTGGTGGTGGCCCATTTAAATGTTTGATGCCATGCAGGACTGCCAACCCCCCTTCTTCAGAGGCATCCTGTTGTTTTTCTGTCAGTCGGGGGGTTGAAACTGGCCTTTCATTGTGCCTCTTGTTGTAGATGGGCTCATTATTGCTGCTCAACGCTGTGTGCCTTTGAATAGCAGGAAGTGCCCATGCTAGCTGAGCATACTGAGGGATATTGTGTCGCTGTACTCACCGCATGGGAAAGCAGCAAAACACAACATTGCGTAAGTGGACAGTGGCGGTTTACCTCACAAAGTTGGGAGGGCCCACGATGGCGATGCGTGGACAGAAGTCACAGCAGCTGTGTGTCCCGTTGCGTCCTGCCGCCTGTCTCTGACTGACGTGCCATCTCCGAATTCAAACCTACCGTCTGTCTGACTGTCTGGTGGCCTTCTCTTCCTCCTCCTCCTCTTCAGTCTATGGCAGCCATGTTTTTTACTCTCAGTAGCTGTAACTCCTCCTGACACTCGCTGGAAGGCAGGACTGGATTTCTCAGGCCTCTGGATGAGTTTATCTGCTTTGACAAGTTTGGTGATTTTGCCACACACATGAAGACACATGTACTGAAACAGGTGCTGAAATCATTCATTGATTGAAAGAACATTTATCAAATACAATTTTGAGGATGGATTATTTGGATGGTTCCAGATTCTCACATTTGTTTCTTTGGTCTGTTTTGTATCAGTATAGATGGAATAACTTTTGAGTTTAAGAGTGTTTAGTGGACAAAACACTTTATCGACACATAATATATATATATATATATATATATATATATGAAAAATAAATTCCCTCATTAAATGATAATGAATATAATCATTAGTTGCAGCCACATTCTCCAGCTGATCATACTATAGTTACTCTGGGCTGCATTGCATGGAAGTGAAGAGAAAAATGGCCGCCACCATCACTACCAATGCAATAAGCTACCAAGAACCCAGACAGGATGAAGTGCCTTGCTCAAGGCTGCACATGAAACACTGGTGGAAGGCTTCCACGCTGGATCTGGGAAAAACAATGTGTCTCTGGCCTTTATCTATTTTCACTATCTACACACACACACACACACACTGACCCATATCCTGGAGTTTGTGACATTGTTTTTTTTTAAACCCATCGTTGAATTCTTTGCACTCGGCAATATTTTTCATGAATTAGAAGGTTTTTCTCACTGTTGATTCTCCACAATGACATTGATGAAATCCAATATTCTGCTTTCGTTCAACGAAGGACAATGCAGCAGTTCATGGTAGGACAAACGTTTGCCTCTTGAATCGTTCTAATGACGCTCTAAATATACCGAGTGTATTACGGGGTCGCAGCTGTCACGTTGAGGATGGAAGACATCCAGCCGCGTAGCGTAGCCTACTTCCTCCTCGCCGTGTGCGAAGCGCTGGTGTCGGCCGTGGCACTGCAGGCTCCGCAATCCCCAAGTCTGTTTTATATTTAATGTGTATTTCATTATTCAGGCCTGCTTGTTTGCAGTTGTAGACCCATCTTCCACTGCAATTGAGATGGCGTGTGGGTTTTTCTCTCTCTCTCTGTGTGTGTGTGTGTGTGCGTGTGTGTGTGTGTGTCGTCGTATGGGCACGACACTGAGAATGAGTGAATTATTGCACCGCTGTGGGCAAGAGCAGGATAAGAATAACAGCACCACGAAGGGCACATCTCTGTCGCTCTGCTTCACCTCTCTCCGTCCTCCACGCCTCGTCCGTTACTATGGCCACAGTCAACGGCCGCTGCTCTCGCGCTCCTCCGTCTCCTCCGTCTCCTCCGTCTCCTCCTCCCTCACCACTTCTCACTTGCTAATTGTTGAACGCCTTGCGCTTTGATTGGGATGAGGAGGAGGAAAACTAAATGAGACTTGTCTGCCGTCGGCCTTTTCCTAGCCGACACCCTTTTTTTACGGTGGGGTTTTTATTGCTTGTGGCGGTTTTGCAGAAGCCGTATGCTTCTTTATCTGTTGTTTGGCATTTAGCCGGTTGCTCCACAAGGAGGTGCAAGCATTAAGTCATGATATACCAGTGATTGTGGAGGAGCTTTTGTGTTTTTCATAACCTTTAGAAGTCTTTAATAGCGCACAGAACCCCTCAATTAGCTGATATTCTATCAAAACATGACTCATTTCAGAGTTGTCGCTCTTCAAAACCAATATCACCAAATGGACTCTCCAACAAAAATGATTTATATCATCCGTGCAGCCCCGCAGGCGGTCTGTGTAAATGAACTTCAGTCTGAACCTGCGAGAGAGGGTTTACACTTACAACGTGGCATCCTAATCTACAGCCCGGGGCTGTGTGGCTGCCGGGCGAATGCCGCATTGCCCTTCTGGGGGCTCATGGGGATTTTTTAAGTGAGTAGTGGGTGTATTTTAACCCAAGCCAAGTGACCGTTGCATCTGAACAAATGACTTTTTTCTATTTGAGGTATCTGTTTCTATGACCATCAAGCTGAGGTGAAAGGCAGATGTGCTCTGGCTCTGTTACGGAGGGCAAACATGTAAATCATCTTGCAGCAAGTAACACTTGCTAGCAGCGGCAGGTCCACCCAGTTCGGTGTTGTGTTTCATTTCATCGTGAGAAAAATCCTCGAGTATCCTTCAGTGATCTTCCAAGAAGAGGTTCATCCTCAGCAGATAGCTGGCAGAGACCAGATTAGAGTACAAACTTCTCGCTCCACATTTGGGGGTTTTGTTGTGGAGCTTACAAATCCCCGCAGCAACAAGGATAAGGATCCCATTTAGCGGTGTTCCTTTTTAAGCTGCTGTATGGTAATCACTGAGTCTGTCATTCACAGAGGCGGTTATTTGTAAGGCAGTGAATATCTTCCACTGTAATGAACAAGCACCGACTGCAGTGGGAACTCCTCTTTTCTTTTTTGTCTCAGCCTGTGTGAACCTATCAGGATCCCAACCTTTTCTCATTAAACACTCTTCGGCGGTGCAGAGAGAGGCATCTGCAACCTTAGCAGGAGTCGCTCCTCCTCTCGCTGCAGACAGCCAGAGGTCAAAGGGACCCGCGGGCGCCGCTCCTCCTGGGCGGCCTGAGACGTGTTCGTCAGCTGAAAACACCAATCCTGTTAACGGGACAGCAGATGCAGCATGACGGCGTCGCTGCTGCACGCTGCTCACAGACGGAAGGCAACAAGGTTTCATCTGATCAAACCTGCTTCTTCATGTACTTGATACTGATACATGATACTGATGCTTGGAGGCGGGAAGTAACCAAGTACAACAGTTACTGTTCTTAAGTAGAGTTTTCAGGTTTCTGTACTTTTACTCCCTACATTTGGAAACAAATATCTGTACTTTCAGGCTTCATTTGAGAGGAATTATAGATTTTATTTTCCTAGCCAATAGAAATGACCTTCATAGGGACACATTTTACTTTATATTTCAGGACATTTAAGAGCCTGTACTTTTTCAACTTACCCGAGTGAAGGAGTTGAATCAATATTTCTACTTGAGTCACACTTACTACAGCCCGCCATGCCTAGTTACCTGTGACTGGACGACCATTTTCTGGTTCCGGCTTCTCGAACCAGACAATTTGCTGCTCTTCTCTGTTTTGTATCACTGAAAACTGAATGTATTTTGGGACTTGTTTGTCGAGCAAATCAAGCAATTAGGAGACATAAGATTGGGATGGTCATTATTTTGTATTTCCTGACATTTAAAAGACTAAGTTATTGATCGGAACATTTTCATGGTCAAAGGCTGAAATCAAAGACAATCAGGGAGATTGTCATAGCCTTGATGCTAGCAGCAGTGATGGACAGACGGTGTAAAGGATGTTAAAGGGACTGTGGCTAAACGAGCACGATGGACGAGGGCGTACCGACAAAATACTGCATGAAGAAGTAAGAAGTCGACAAGATACGAATCAAACTCCTCAATGCTGAGGGGGGATTGTGTTCAGCTGTAAACACCTCCTATTCACGTAACCCATTCATTGGGAGGCCTGGAGGAGGGCCAGGAGCCTCACGTCTTCATGCTTCTGAATATCCCCCACTTCCATTTCCGTTTGGTTATTTTTTGCTGCGTGATTTTCACTTCTCTGTGTGATGTAATCCCAGCGGTGTGTCAGACTGAAGGTAGGAGATGCTTTATTTATTTATCTTTTTTTCCAGACTCTTCTTCACTGGCTTTTTTATTTTTATTTCTGTTTTTCAAACGAAGTCCGCCCACTCAGTGCTGCGACACAGCTTTTCTCAGCATCGGATGGCAGTGTAGGAGTCGGGGCATATCTCTCTCTCTCTCTCTCTCTCTCTCTCTCTCTCTCTCTCTCTCTCTCTCTCACACACACACACACATCCTCTGTTTTCTCCATCACAACACCTCCATCCATCCAGGACACTGCTGAGTTGTGTTGCTGTCAGCCAGAGCTTGACGCACTCAGCTCCTCGCGTATGCGTCACCTCGCTGGCCCGGCGCCACCGTCGTGCTGCTCGCTGTCCTCCACACAAACCTCGCCGGCCGGGGTCACAGGTCTTTTCCGGAAGGGTGGCAGGGAGCGAAGTGGTATTTTTAAGATGAGGAAACACTTTTGTATCGGGTATCGTGTTTGAGGCAAGTGCAAAACCATATACATACAGTGTATATATATATATATATATATATATATATATATATATATATATAGA